>JAKCPI010024321.1:0-84886 GCA_023213315.1 Euborellia annulipes | reverse complement strand
AAAAAGAAATTGAGGGAGGGAGAAAGGCGAACAATATTTTTGAAAAATCCTATAAATCAATTTTCTTAAATTAATTAATTTCACTTTTCTCGTTTCGTAAATAAACAAAAAAAAAGAAGCTTTTTAATTAATTAATGCCACGTTTGTTTGTTATCATAAGTTTGTTTTTGTTTGACAAAAACATTTTTCTTAAATTCCAGCTGATTAAAAATAACGAAATTTTTTCTTTTTTACTTTCTCTTACCTATATATGATAATATATATAGAGAGAAAGTATTGGTTTCATGTCAAAAATTCGATATCGAGTTTTTGATGGATATACACGTTTTAAGGTGCCCTGAATCCAAAAAAGTTGTTTTTGCTACATGCATGTGTCTGTCTGTCTGTGTGTGTTCAATTTAAATCATGAAAGAATTTAGCTAGGAGGCTGAAATTTTATATTTAAGTTAGGCACCCACCTAGCGCTTGAAAATAAGCTTTTGAACAAAATCAGCCAAAGAGTACTAGTATTTTACTGATGTATTATACTTTTTCAGTTTTTTTTACGAATTTCTCAAAATTCGCTTCTACAATTTTGATTAAAATTATTTTTTAGATTCTTTTTAAAATGTATATTCTCATTTTGCTTTTGAAATTTTTTAAAGCACAATTTACTTTTGTATTTCACAGGAAAAATGGTTGCCATGGTAACAAAATATATATTTTCCCATTTTTATAAATTTTACTTCTTGAATTCAAATGTATATATGTCGACAGAAAAAATCTGGTGTGAAAAGCACATAATACAACTTTTTCTTACTGAAGGTAAGTTGTGTGCTGTGCGACCAGTCACACCAGATTTTTTATTAATCGAGTCGAGCTCAGGCCCGGAATGTTTTTTCTTTTATCAAAAATCTTAATATCAATTTTTAGTGATATTTTTTTTCTTATCAATTCACAAAGTATCACTAAAAATTGATTAAATTCATTTTAATCAGGATGATTTTATTTATTCTTTCATTATCTTTTCCATTACATTTTGATTATTTACTGAGATGTTCTGTTTAATGCCCTTCATTTGCCTTGATTTATTTCATTATAGCTGATATGTCAAGTTTATTTGAATCTCTGACTTTTGTTTGCAATTAGGCCTATTGGTTCAGTCTAAATGAGAGCCCCGGCCATTATGTTGGCCCATTAGACGGAATTCTATTCTCCCTCGAAAGCCAATCATCACAATAACATTAAACTAAAATCCCTCCCGACCCGCATCAGAGATGCTCCACAGATATATTTATGATTATTGTCTGTCCCTACCACCGCCATAAAAGCTCGTTTATAAAACTAGAATTTGCACGAATCGAGACGACTTCCTAATCATCTGAAATTTAACAATTAGACAATAATAAGATAAGGGAGAAGTTTTTTTTTATGCTTTTCTATTATTATTGATGAATACTTTTTCACGGCACTAAATAAAAATCACCAACAAAAGGAAAATTTTATTAAAAACGACATTTGGGTTCTTGAGGAAGATAAATTGAATATAACAATAACATCATTCGTTGCTATAATAATTTTGTGATATTTGTATTATCTATCCTGGGTACCAATGTTCGATAAAAAAAATAACAAAATCAATCGGGCAAATAAACCAAGTAATTATAAAAAACTTGATCAAATAATAGAAAAAAAATTATGTAAATAAATAGCGTATTAATTGTTAATCTTAATAATCAGTGCCAAGTGGGGGGTGAGGTCCTCGCCGGGCGGCCCATATTTTGGGGTGGCATATTTTATATTTAGTTATGGCTATAAAAAACAACTTGTTCATAACATAAGTTTACTATTTATGTATTTAATGCCTTAGTGCTGGCCAAATGGTTTTTAACCAAAGCCAAAAATTTTAAATAAAAAAAAAAAAGTTTACTATTAGATTTTCACTAATTACTTTATGATTTCGAATATTTTTCCTCGTCGACTAGTCAATGTAGTGTAGTAAATATTATCTCTAAAAATTTTGGATACAGACCGAAGTCGAGTAGAAGTTGTATGTACTACTCCGTGCTCGATATTTATAGATAGCTTAGGACCAATATGTTTAATTTAATTAATTTATAATAACTTTGGCAAATTGGAGACCGCCCCGGACGGCAAAAGTTCTAGATACGCCACTGCTAATAGTTATCTTATTAATCAAACTAAAAAATACAATCTAAACTTAGAGTAATTGGAAAAAATTAGTAATTGATTTAAAATGAGAGATATTATTGAATTAAGTGGCAGTTGATAAATAAGATAAGAAGAGTAAATTTTTTGCCTGTTGATTGTCTTTCCCCTATTGTTGGGTTTATATGCTGGCTGCCCTAACATGAAACGTGGTTTCCCTATCCACAAAAAAAACACACCACCACCACCACCACAAAACAACTCAATTTATATGACAACAAACGGGAAACATTAAAAATGGCATTTGGGATTTTTGAGTAAGATAAATTAAAAAAAAAAAAAAAAAAAAAAATAGGGAAAATTCATTATGAGGTGGCCCCCGTAGTAAGAATTCATCAATATCGGGGGTCTGACGTGGCCATCAATAAGCCGATGTGCCTCTGCGATGTGGGAACGCCCTGGCTTTGAGGGGTGACGTGACCCCCCACCCTTGTCTGGCTGGAGGAAGGGGCGGCGGAGGGGAAAAAAGATAACAATAGGCCCGAGTTGTACATCATCCATCTTGGTGCAGTGTGTCAGTACGCGCTTGCCATCGGAGTGGTGCACTTCTCGCTCTCTCTGTGTTCGAGATATATAATATTCGTGCGTGTGTGAAATATCGCTTATATAACAACAAACGTGTTTGTGTATGTGTCTCTCTGTGTGTGTGTTTACATTACATATGTATAACTTTTCAAGGTATGTATTTGTATTTTTTTTTATTTATTTTTTTTTTTTTTGGACAACTTATAAATGGTTTTCGCTTCTATACAAATCAACAAGTTTCAACTTCTAATCGATATATTATTCATAGAATAATAGATAATAATAAATGTGTGTGGCAAGTCAATCGCCAACTTAGATTACTTTCCTTTCCTCTCCTCTCTTCTCGTCTCCTCTCTCTCTCTCTCTCTCTCGTTCGCTATTAACTGGAGATCAAAGACTTGTCAAATGGCCTCCCGTGACGTCATCGCCGTGGCAGGTGGTCAGGAAGTCACGTGGTCCCGGCGCCACCCAACAACCACCCACACTCAGCATACTAATTACCAGTGGCGGATTCACTCCAATTCGTATTCAAATCTCTTAGACAATTTTTTTTTATTAAGCGAGCTATTCATGTTTTTTTTTTACATACGATAAATAAACATACCTGGCCAAATTTTTTATTTTAAAATTTAAAATCGCTCTTCAGCCTCTAATTCAAACAGAGCATCAAGATCCGGTATTTTTGTGACTTATATTTTTTTTTTTCAAAAACTTAAAAAAAGAGAAAACTATTTTCATTTATTTCTCATTATCTGTATAGTTAGTTAGTCAATGCCCCAGGAGCTACGAACAAATATTATTCAAGCATAAGTTACATAAATAAATTTATATTTTATTATTTATTTAAAAAAAAATTTAAAAATAAATAATTAGCCCCTCAAAAAAAAAAGACTAATTTACTAGAGATGTTTCTGAATAAAATAATAATTTTCTTGTTTCAAAAGAATTTTTCAAAATTAATTCCGCGTCCAGCTTACTACATTCACAATCCTCTGAAGGTAATGTTTCAAACTTATAAAGTCGTTTGATTGTAATATATTTTTCATTTCCTTGACGATGGGAGTGACCGGTGTTCGAAACGTCGACAAAATATAAAATATTTATTTTCGCGCTATCTCGATTAATATCTACTAATTTACAGTGAGTTTAAATTTAATAACCATGAAATTATTTTAAACTAAATAACTTAACTTTATTTTTTATTTAATGTATTAATTTATGAAACTTGGTTGAGTAATTAAAAAAAAAATAATGGGTGACCCAACATTATTTCCACCTCTCTATATATCGCACTTAATCACTCCCACCGTTCAGGGTAAAAGTGCGTGGTCTGCTGAAGGCGGGATGCAATACATAATTTGCAAGAGACCTTATTTTTGCTTAATTATGTGTTTAATGTTCTAAAATGAATTTAATTATTAATTTATTTGCATCTCAAATTTCTAAATTCAACAAAAAAATTTATTTAAACTTAATAATAAAATTCGATTGATTAATTTCTCTAAATCCGCCATTACTAATTGCCTTATGTTTTGAGAATGGATAGCTTTCTTTTTTTTGTCTGTCATTCTCCGTCCCTTCTTATTATTCTTTACCCTCTTCTTTCCAGCATCCTCATTAACAGATGCACCTTGGATGATGATGATGATCATCATCATCATCCCTCTCTCTCTATCATCCCTCATCTCGCTTAATGACGCGTATTTAAATGAATGTCAATCCGTCCGCCTGATTGATGAAAAAGCGACGCTATTTTATTTTTTTCAACGTTGACAAATGACGTATCAATCAATACTTCATTACAATACTGAATTAGCCTGTTGTGTTTATTCATATGATTTAATTTGACTTTAATTTATAAATTTATTTTTGGCTTTATCACACATCCCCCGAACCCTCGATTTAAAATATATAATGGCTATAAGCTTTTTACTAATCCATTATATTTTATTTCTAACCGTTATATTCGGGAGCTATAATAATTCTCACCTAAGCTCACCATTATCAGAAACATAAAATATAATCACCGGTCATATCTTAGAGATATATTAATTTCGTGTGGTAATCTCTTTCCTATCATTTAGAGAGAGAATAAAACTCCCCGTTTTAAGGGTTGCCTCTCTGATATTAATATGGTCAAACTCAGTCATTTCGGAGTATGGTGGGAGGTCCATCGATTTATATATGTGTAGACACGCACGTTTCTCCTCCTCTTCCTCTTCTTCCTCCTCATCGTAGTGATAAGATAAATCTGCTAATGCTGCAGGTTAATAAACCGCCCCGAATCTCTTGGGGTAACGCGGTTGGTATGCGAAACGCCCGCCTTGATTATCCCCGGAGCCCATCCAAGCTCAATCCCGTTGATGGCGTCATCCAATTTGATGATGGTGGTGGTAGGCCTTTAACTTAGACGCCAGAGACGTTAACGTTAAGGTGCCTCCAACCACCACCCCACACACTTGCGAGAAATCTTATTTTCTCATCAATGCTGGCCACATCGACTCGCTAATCGAAAGAGGCCCTAAGCTAGTCAGCAGTTCTAAACGGCTAATGAAGTTTGCCTCTGCGGAATGAGAAGCACCACACACACATACACACCACAGACACAGCGTTGGTCGAAGTCTCCTTCTTACACCCAAGGGGCAGATGTGTGTGCCGGAAATTACGATTTTGGCGTCGACTAGGACCATTAGAAAACCAACCGTATTAATTCCAAACCGATATTTCGCAATACGTTTTAAATTTAAGATTCCGTTGCGCGTAAAACTTGACAGACAGTTGAGTGACATGAGACAGACAGACAGCTTGACAGGCGGCCCGGTCTCTCGCCTTAAACATTCCGGAACGAAATTGAAAAAAAAAAGAAGAAAAAAAAAAGGATCGAATATATTATCCGTTTAACAAATAGGGAAAAAGAGTTTATTAATTTATTACTTGCAACTAAATCGTTTTAAGGGCTATCACTGTAGAGAGTATGTTTCAATTGATGAAGGCTGTTCGTCTGCCCGAAGAGTTTGAGTGACAAATGACCTCTGAACAGGGGTTGAATGTTGGAACTCGGTGTTGGTTCTATGTATGTGTCTGTGTGTGTGTGTATGTACGCAGAGAAAAGGGTTTTAGGCTGGCCGGCAAACAGATCTAATGATCTAGTTAAACGCGACAGGCTGTCAATTAATTTGCCACACACATACACACACACGTTCCCTTCGGGTAGGGCTCGTCAAGGGCGGGTGACATTTTCCACATACAGTCCTCTCTCTCTCTATCCAAGCTACTACACACCATCCACCCCGAGGCCTAATCGTCGTTATCACTTTTAATTCGGTCCCACGCGGCTTTTTAGCGTCGACAAACACTACAACCTGTGTGTGTGTGTGTGTGTATTTTATTTGCGGCATTGCTTTTTAAAATATTTACCAGACCAACCCGCCTGCCTGTCACGAATCGCTCTATAGAGTGTAACGAGCCGATTCAACACCAATTGCACACGTAACCAACCTAATTTTTTTTTTTTAAACATCTATTCTAGCAAACATTCTTCGTTAAAAATTTATAATTTAATTAATCGAATAAATTGCTTGTGTTTTTAAATGTTAAATTTCTATAATAAACTTTTATATTTTTTACGTATAATTTTTTTTTTAAATCAAATTATTCAAGCTATTATAATAAAAATTATAGAAGATAAAGAGAGAATTTTTTTTTTTTGAGAACGAAATATCCATCTGTTGATAGAATACGGAGTAGATAGAAATATTATCATATTGTAAATAAGATATGTATCTTATGGGAATTTCTTGATAGAAAATTGCTAATTTGAAAATTTAAATTAAATTTATTAAAATGAAAATAAATATTATTTGAAGAGAGGGATAGAAAGTAGTCATAGAGAAAAAATTCAAAAATTCCTTTTTTTGGTAGTGTAGATATTATAATCATAGGCCATGCTCATCATCAAGATATTTAGTGAAAATATAAAATTTATTACCACTGATCAAAAATATTTTCTATTATTAATTTTTTTATAGCTGTGTAGACAAGGTTGAAGTATGATCCATTTAGAAATAAAAGGGTGAGCAGCCAAAGGAAGAGCTTCTATATAAATATAATGAATACGAGTGATTGGCTTTTTTAATAAAATTTTGAAAAATCCCTTGGATTGCAAATCTCTTTTATATTAATAATTGAAATTTGCCAGTTTCAGTTTCCAGTCAATCCAATAAAAATTTATTTAAATTATATTGAATTTCATTTAATAAAATTTTTGTAGGTGTAGGCTCTCTACAGTAGGGATAATCCACTATTCGATACTTTTACTCGATCCTGTATCGTCAGTTTGAGTACCTCTCGGTATCGATTGAAATATCGATACTTACTCGTATCTCAATTTTTTCGTAGTGTACAATTAGATATACTAAAACATCAGAAGTTCTGATATTTCAAGATTCCAGGATCTTTCAGCCAGGAGATTAAATAAAAATCTTTATTTAATTTCTATTTCTACGTTTCCACCAATCACGACCTTCATCAGTGGAGACCTTCGAGTACAATATATGATAATATTTTTGTACATATCCGAAACGTCGCAAATAGAAATTAAATAAAATTTTTTATTTAATCTCCTCTTCAAACCCTACGAATATTATTAAATCTCTACAGACATAAAACATCAATTCTTGAAAAAAAAACAACGACGACTAAGAAAAAAATTCTGTTTTAGATACTCTCAAAAATAATAATTTTTCAAGTGTTTTCCTATTGAACACTCCTATAATAAAAATTAAAATACACGTTCCAACCATTCCACTTATTTCTATTTAAATAAGAACAAATGGACGTAAATTTCTTCCGACCAACTAATCATTCTACATGACCAATATCGATACAGTATTTTACCGATACTCTACTCATTCCAAAATCATTCCAAAACTTATCAAAACAACTTCCCTCCCCCCTACTCTACAGTCAATGACACGATGAGCTTAGGGTGCTCTCTTGCTTCCCGTTTTTGTATGTAATAATATTTCATTTACTAAATATAATTAAAATTAAATTAAATCACCTGGTTTGAGATCCTATGTAATTAAATAATTAAAATAATTATTTATGTCTATTTATGATTTTGAATTTTTTTTTTAACAAAAAAATAATCAGTTCTAAAATTAATTAATCAATACTTATTTCGAAAAACCAGAAGCTTCTTAATATTATTTTAAAAAATAGTTATATTCAAGTATTGTATAAAGAAAAACATACAAATAAATCTTCATACTCCTTTTGTTACAACAACAGTTTATTGCGACAAGTTCATCTTCAATGTTTATTGCATATAACTTGTATTTTAGTAACCAAGCTGTCCGCTAAATCGAGGAGTGGTTTCTATTGACATTTCTCTCCTCTGATAGAAAATACCTTGCTTGCTTGGGTGAGAGAGAGATTAATTTAAAGTTGGTATGATCACGATCGTGATGGTTTTATGAGAGGGTGGATGCGTTTATAGCCGGATGGAGAAAGAGGCTGGAGCTGGAGCTGGAGAACCTATCAGGATTCCCGACGTGTCCCGGACGACGGCTGTAATTCAAACGCAACATCTCCCTGAAGATCGCCAATTCCCTATCCTCGCTCTCTCTATCCATTTATTCCTCCTTTTCCTTATCTTCAATTTTGATTTTAGATCGGTCAAAAAATAATTTTACAAGCGTTTTCAGTTTATAAATCATTTTGTGAGTCTTAAAACATGTTTCTTTTTTTGAAAATTGTAAACAAGATATTTATTTGTAATTAAAAATAATCAATTAGGCCTATCAATTTCTTCAATTTGTTTTAAAAAATAAATGGCAGTATTATTAGTAATAGTTATAGGTAAAGAAAAGATTTTTGCGCCCTACCAACACTCCAGCCATCTATCGGCAACCCCTGAAACTAATTCTATCATCATCCCTTCATATCTCCCAAGTTTTATTATTACTTGCGGAAAGGGTGAAATTAATTATAATACAAAAGTTATAAAAAATAAAATAGACATTTTTGATTAATTAAGACAGTTTAGGAATTAATTACTAAAAATTCTAATTCCAAACCATTTTTTTAGTTGATATCAATTTTGGCTTTAAATCATAAAAAATTTTAAAGATTAATTTATCGCAATCAACCATTTCTCACGTTCAAGTCTCTCGTATTTAATTTAAATATACTCAAAAAAAAAATTCCTTTCTATAGTATGAGGATTTGGTATATGAGCAATCAAGGCGAAAAAATAAGTCTATATTTTCTATATTTTGTCGACGTTTCGAGTGCTGATCGCACTCTTCATCAGGAGAGCCAAACAGTAAAGAGAATTTTTCAAGAAAATATACCAGTTATTTAGTATTGGAAGTTTTTTTTTTTATAGCTGGTTAATTGATGTAGTAGAAGGAAAATAAAAAGAGAGAGCAGCTAATTATATTTTCTTTTATAATACCCTCAATGCTGCAAAAGCTCTGAGGATGACCCTAAACAGGACCGAAACGTCAGCACTGAGGGTATAATAAAAGAAAATATAATTAGATGCTCTTCTCTTTTTATTTTCCTTCTAATATACCAGTTATATTGATAAAGACTATCATGTCAACTAACCACTGACATTTTAACATCAATTTTGTTCTGATGAAGAGTGCAATCGGCACCCAAAACGTCGACAAAATATAGACTTTTATTTTTTCACCTTTGCTGCCCATATACCAACATCATATTATAATCAAGAAACCACAACTATTTCCTTTTTATAGAATTTCTGAAATTTAAAATTCAATTGACTAAATTACTCTTCTATAAAACCAATATAAGAAATTTTACACCACATGTGCCCTTAAGATTTTTCTTAAGATCAATTCTAAATAGAGGGAAAAAAATCATTATTAATTCTTTCTTCACGCAGGATAGTTAAATTTTAGGTTGAACCCGAAAAAAAAATTATGATAATAATAATTTAAATGATTTAATTATTTTATTATATACTCTATATCCTCAATACTAATCAATGAGAACATCGATTACGTTTACTTCAGTATACTGGTAGAAAAAAGATGACATCTTCCCGTATGATTTATTACAAGTGTTTTCATTGACACATATTTATTTAATCTCATGGCTAAAATATGAAATTAAAATTTTAAATGAAAATAATATTTAGCGAGATAAGAATAAAAAAAAAAATTCAATTTAATCTAATTTGATATTTTAAAGAAAATTTTTAATTAATTGAACTAATATTTTAAAATAACCTCAAGTTGAGAAACTAGAACTTATCTAATTTTATTAGAAAAAATTCTGGTAAATTAATTAACAAAAGAGAGAGAGAGAGAGGGAGTAAGTGAATTGGTGCAGCACTAGCTATGCTAAAGAGCAAGCAAGCAAGGCGATACTTTGCCGGCATTACTCCCACTCTCCCTTTGCAACGAAACCAACCCCCCAGTATCATCATCCTCGTTGCTTCTGTTATCTCTCGTGCACCATCTTAATTATGATTGGCCTCTGAGAGAGAGTTGGAATGACTCGAGATTAGAGTGTGGCAGAGCAATTGAGCCTCCGACAAGAGAAAGAGAGAGAGAGAGAGAAGAAGATAAGAGAGCTGGGTTCGAACCCCGGACGACGCCTGATGCATATATTGCTTGCTCTTTAACTTTACAAGAATACTTTAGACATTAAACTCATTCATTCAGAAACTTTTTTTTTTTCTTTCATTATTATTTAAATAAAAAAATATATTAATAAAGATTAAACATATAATCACCTAAATTATGATTAAAAATTTTTTAAATTATCGAGATTTTTGTTACAGGGTGAGGAGGTAGAAATCCACTTATGATTGTTAAAAGTTTTCTAAATCGTAAATCTGTAATCGTTTATCATATTATCAAGTAATCTTCGGTACTAGTGTTTCTTAAAAAAAAAAAAAAAAAAAAAAAAAAAAATACTTTGATGGTTATTTTTTGATAGCCACAATTTCTTCTGGGGAAATTCATAAAATTCAATTTTTCTATTTTCTTTTTTCGTGAAGTACAGAAGTTAATCATAATCTGAATTTAAAGAATTTAATCCTCTTGATTAATTTGATTAATATTTTCTATTATACTAATTAATAAATAATTTTATTGGGTCTTTTTTTTTCTTTTTTTACTTTCTCTTACCTATGTAAATATGTAATATATATATAGAGAGAAAGTATTGGATTCATGTCAAAAATTCGATGTCGAGATTTTGATGGATCTTCACGTTTTGAGGTCCCCTGAATCCAAAAAAGTGGTTTTCGCGACATGGTCTGTCTGTGTGTGGGTGTGTGTGTGTGTGTGGGTGTGTGTGGGTGTGTGTGTGTGTGTGTGGGTGTGTGTTCAATTTTAAGCATGAAGGAATTGAGCTATGAGGTTGAAATTTTATATTTAAGCTAAACACCCCCCGGGACCGGAAAAATAAGCTTTTAATCAAAATCGGCCAAAGAGTACTAGTACTTTACTGATGCACTTTTTCAGTTTTTTTCAATTTTCTCAAAATTTGCTCCAACGATTTTTTTTTAAATTCAAAAATCAATTATTTTTTAGATGCTCTTTAAAATGTATATTCTCATTTTGCGATTGAAATCTTCTGAAGACCACTTTACTCTTGTATTTCATAGGGAAGGATAGGAGAAATGGTTGCCATGGTAACAAAATATAAATATTTTCCCATACTTATAAATTTTACATCTGAATTCAATTGTACCCTACTGTCGGAAACTAAATACATGTCGACGCAAAAAATCTGGTGTGACAAGCACAGTACACAACTTTCGATTACCGAAGGTAAGAGAAAGTTGTGTGCTGTGCGCCAGTCACACCAGATTTTTTTTTTAGAAAAATTTGATATTTAATCGAATTATTAATAGTTTCTTTCTTGGACTACTCGAGGATTTGATATTATAAAAATCCAACGAATTTTTTTTTAAATCAACAATATATTGTTTGAAAAACTATATACTGTAAATAATAACTTCTCCTTCAGTAACTCTGTTAATTAATTAATTATTTTTCAAGATCTTTTTGGTAGACGAGAGTGTTCGTTCTTAGTGCAAAAAAAAGCATCACAATGTAGAAAATCGGGGGGTTCGGCATATATTTAAGAATTGAAGGGCTCGACTGCAGATAGCGCTAACCCACAATTTTTTCTTATACACAAGGCGTTCAACAGTCTTCTTCATCTGGGCCACTCATCTAGATGTTGAACGTTGCTTGCTGTCTGTTGTCCTTTTTTCTTATCATGCAGTTTTATAAATATAATATTTAAAATCTTTAAAAGTTCTGAGTTGCCAAAATAAATGATTAATGCCCATTTACACCAACACATCTTACAATTGTTAGATCTTAAACTCGTCTTACATATTGCAATTGAATTTGAAATCAGGAAATCGGATCTTAAGTTCCTCTATTTTTGCCTCCATCGCATAAATAATAACAATAAGATACAGTATATTTATTTAAAAAAATATATATATATTCTATAGCTATATAAATAGCTGAATAGGTAAAATGCCACATTTCGCTCAAGTTATGGAAGGCTCATTGCGAAGATCTAGGATGTGTTGGTGCAAATGGGCATAAAATCTTTACTTAAGCCTGTAACTTAACTAGTATTAAATAATTAATAATTACAATTAAAATTATATCTTTTAAATTGGAGATAGAAAGCGACAACAAAGCCTCGAAATTTCTTTTGGTTTCAATTTTACAGAGATAAACTGAACCATTAAAAGTTAATTGATCGAAATTAATTTTTTTTTTTTTTTAATATAATAAGCGTCATCAGAAAAGACATTTTGTTTGAATAAAGAAAATAAAAGGTGGAATAAAAAAGAGCAGGTAGCCAAAGTCAGACAGAGAGAGAGGGAGAGAGGGGGGGGAGAGGTGCGGTCCCCATCAGACGTTTGTCTCCTGCACCAAAAGAGCCAGAGGTGACCATTAGCCGAGTCACGGCTCGTAAATCAAACGCGAGTCAATCATTACTTATCCGTGACAATTACATCGAATGTTATCGTCCAGCTTCAACCTGATGACTCGGGATAAATCTCTCTCTCTCTCTTCTCTTCTCTTTTAATGTTTATTCCTCCTCCTCGATGAATAAATCAAAAGATTATCGTTATATATTTATAAATGTCAAATGGGGCTAGATAGAGTGTTGAAAAAATCTTTTAAAAAATATTATCAGATATTAAAATATTATCAATTGAAAAAGGGAAGGGAGGGTGGGAGGGCGTTCTTTAACTTTATCACTTCTTTTATTTTTGTTTTATAAATTGACGTGATTTTGATGTCCATGTAATTTTTTTTTAATACTCTGGAGCAGCGGTTCCCAACCCATGGGCCGCGGCCCACTTGTGGACCGCGGGCTGATTGAAACTGGGCAGTGGACGTCTAATGAAAGATAAAAATTATTACTTATAATTAGAGAGCGGAAAAAAAGTTTTTCCGACTTTTTTGTCAATTTTGAGACTTTTCCAGATTTTCTTCACTGATCTCACAAAAAGAAACGTTTTTTGAGATTTCCAAAAACGACTTTTGCGCTTCCCGGTCCCTATTTATTCCAATTGATTTGTATTCAAATTAATAAGGGTGGACATTATACATAGAGGTCATATTTTTTCCATCGCCTTTGAACTTTGAGAATTTTCAAGATTTTCCTAAAACTTTAAACATTCCCATTGTTTTCGACCACAAAAATTAATTTCAAATTGCAATAAAACTAGAAATTTATTATTTAGAATCTTTTATTGCTTAAATGCTTAAAATTACCTCAAATAATACATAATTAATAGAACGAATAGAGATTGATTAAATTATTTCATCTGTCAAAGTTCCTTAGCATAAATCTGTTCATATTTCTTTTTCATTTCATATTTATTTGTCAATCTTATTTCGATTATATAAAATTATATTTAACAAATAGTAGTTTAGTGTTTAGTCAAATCTAAAAATTTATAATAATAAAAATAAGAGCTTTTTCAACTTTAGTTTAAAAAAAAAATGAATTTCCAAATGGTATGAATAAATGTTTGGACTTGGAATATTAACATAATATCGTCTAAAGCACAGATGGGCTGGATTGCGATCCTATTGGATTTAAATCTGATCTGTTACATGATTTTCGGATCTGGATCGCAATCCAAATGCAAAGGGGTGGATTTGTATCGCAATCATTTTTCCTCTCAGATTTTAAGTTTGCATCGCTAATTCTTTTCGAAGGATTAGTAATTGCGATCCATCCTTTCCAATCCCTTTTATTTATTTTTCAATCCATTAAATCAAATATATCCTTTTGATTTTGATGAATAATTTTTTTTTTTTTATTTAATATATTTTTCATCCAAATGTGCAAATTCGGCCAATTTTATTATAATCAATCGGATTTCAGGATCAGATCGGATTCTAATTATCCATTAAGATAAAAGTAAATAGTTTGTTTAATTTCTTTCAAGATGGACCAATATAGATAATAAGAATCCCAATATTTGATGACAGATAAATACTAATTACTGATAACATTTCTACTTTTATTTATTATTTTCAATTTACTTGATTTTTTAATTTCTTTAAATATTTTTGAAGTTTTTATATATAAAATTTTCAAATGTAACTGAAATAATTGGACTTCATCTTAATTATTATTATATTACATACAAGTATGTTGTGTTTTTAAATATATATATAAACGAGAAGCAATTACCGTTAATGTAATTAAAAAAATTCTTTCTTGTAACATAAAAAGCACCCCCTGAAGGGATGAATGGTGGGGTGGGGGAGGGTTGAGGAGAGAGAAAGAGAAGAGCAAACACTCACACACACACACACCCCCCCCCCCCCCCCCCCCCCCCCCTATTGTTATTTAGCTTGAGGAAATGGAATGGCCAGGAAGGGATGATTCTCATTGGCGGCTGATTCCTTCGGGGGTCATGTCCATAGGGCTGGGTTGGGGGTGGGACCAATAAAAACTCTCTCCTCTCTCTCTCATCTTGGAGAGAATAAGAGAGAGAGAGAGAGAGAAAATGCAGCCTTCGGGCACAATTGCTGGGGTTCGAATCCCCGTTGGGCTCGTGTCCTTCGGATCTTCAAACACCCTCACCCTCCCCTCTTATAGTCCTTCTACATCCTGACTCATTCGCCTTTATTTGAAGAAGATGAAATGAAAAAAAAAAATGCAAATTAATATAACATATATATATCCGGATAAGATAATTTTAAATTAAAATAAATAGGATTTATTTAGAATGATGAGTTTGAAATTATATATTGTAGGTCCTATATCCTGAACGAAAATAAATTGGGAAAAGGATTTTCTGACGAGTGAAAGGTTAGAACTTTTATGAAAAAAATAATTTGACTTGAGTATTCTTGCCGCGAAAACATATTTAAAAGATAGTCTTTACCGCGTAATATCCTATCTATCCTATACTATCTTTTAAAAAAATAATTCATCAAGAAAACGAGTTCGAAATTTATTTATATTTAATTTATTAAACATCGCTGTATTCTTGAATTTTTGAATGATCGAAGGCAGGTTTAAAGAAATTTTTAGAAAAAATATTTAAAGGGCATGAAAACGGACGGATTGTTGGTTCAAACAAATTCTCTCATTACAAATAATTAAATTAATCTAAATGTATCTAAATATTTTAGAGGTGGATTCAGGCATCTCTTTTTGATAAAAAAATCTGGTGTGACTGGCGCACAGCACACAACTTTCTCTTACCTTCGGTAATCGAAAGTTGTGCACTGTGCTTGTCACACCAGATTTTTGTGTCGACATGTATTTAGTTCCCGACAGTACGGAACATATGAATTCAGATGTAAAATTTATAAGTATGGGAAAATATTTATATTTTGTTACCATGGCAACCATTTCTCCTATCTTCCCTATGAAATACAAGAGTAAAGTGGTCTTCAGAAGATTTCAATCGCAAAATGAGAATATACATTTTAAAGAGCATCTAAAAAATGATTGATTTTTGAATTAAAAAAAAATCGTTGGAGCAAATTTTGAGAAAATCGAAAAAAACTGAAAAAGTACATCAGTAAAGTACTAGTACTCTTTGGCCGATTTTGATTAAAAGCTTATTTTTCCGGTCCAGGAGGATGTTTAACTTAAATATAAAATTTCAGCCTCATAGCTCAATTCCTTCATGCTTAAAATTGAACACAGACACACCCACACACACACCCACACACACACTCACACACACACCCACACACACACACACACACACAGACAGACCATGTCGCGAAAACCACTTTTTGGATTCAGGGGACCTCAAAACGTGAAGATCCATCAAAATCTCGACATCGAATTTTTGACATGAATCCAATACTTTCTCTCTATATATATATACATATATACATAGGTAAGAGAAAGTAAAAATTGTGTTCATTAAGGTTTTTAGCGACTATTTAAAAAAAATTTATATTTTGCACAAATTTTACCGCCCCAGGCGCGCGCCTAGTCCTTATTTTCTTGAGTTTTCTTTCTTTCTTTCTTTTATCCTTATAAATAAAAATTTTTGAATTTTTCTCTATTTAGAAATATTTTTGAGTGTAGGAAAAAGCGTAAGAAATTGAAGAGAGAAGAAAATAGTTTAGAAAGAGACTTGTAAGATAAAAAGGAAAACATTATGTGCGAGGCAATGTATATCTATGCCTAACTATAATTAAGACTAGTTTTTTTTAACTAGTGATGAGAAGTGGCTGTAGACTATGAATTGGATATAGGAGACTTTGCATACAAGGAATTAAATAATTAAATTAATTTCTCAGGAAGGTCGTGATTTGCGACCGAAACGTCGACGGTTAACAATTAAATAAAAAAGTTTATTTAATTCCTTGACTGCAGAGTTTCCTATAAAATAAAAACGATTGATTTAATTTTTTGAATCTTCCTATGTTAAATTCAAATTAATAAGTATTTTGTCAAAAAGAAAATGAAATAATTTATAAAATTTCTTATCAATAATAATAAACCTCTTATTTTTTATCGAGTAAAAAGCAACCAGGTAAAAGATGAAGATGAAGTAGAGAGAGAAGAAGATCGTGGAGGCTGGAGGGGCCGGAGCAGAACGGCTTCAGTCCTTCACCAGCCCATAAAGATTTAAATTGATAAACGCCCATAAAACATAATGGCCTCCTCAAATGACGGGGTATCGCTTGTCTGCTGCCCACGGCACACCACACACACGGGGAAAATTCTCGAAAATATTCATTTTTTTAATTTAAAATTAAAAAAAAATAAAAAATAAAAAAACAAGGTCTCAATTAATCAAAAAGTTTGAATTATTCAAAAGGGTTCTTATTAAAGCATTTATGAGTTTGATGATATGAGAAATTAAGATCTTAATATCTGATTTGATTAAAGATGAATCGGTTATTAATATTTATATGGCGAGGCGTAAGATATTGAGGAATTTATTTCGGGCACCTCTTCCTCGTAATTCTTTAGGTCACCTTCAATAAAATTTTGGGGACACGTGGCTATCAATTTTAACCAGTATTTTATAAACAATTGCTCCCTAAATGACGGAATTTATTTATTGATTGCCACATGGGCGTACCCAGCGAGGGCAGGGGCGCTGCCCCCCTAGAAGCAAAAAAAATTAAACGTTTATAAAGTGGTGAAACGAAACAAAATTGGTGGATAGCGGCGGCGAATGATTATTTTTGTTAGGACTCGAGGGTTTTTAGGCCTTTAATTTGAAGGCTTTTCCCCTCTATATTAAAAATAGCTATGTCCCAATCTGGACGACCATGATTTGCCCCCCCCCCCTCGACGACCATGATCTGACCATGCCCCCCCCTAGATTTGATCCTGGGTACGCGCATGGATTGCCATTTTTGGAAAAATAAATTAGAGAAAAAGTTTTTCTTGAATTTCGAAATAAATTATTTACACTATTAAATAATATATTGAAACATATACTTTGTTTTAATTTTAGCTAGAGCCAACGGTTTAATGTACATATTTTCTTGATTTTCATCTCCAAGTTTGAAGAATAATTTGAACAGCTGAAATATAATTAGTTTTTTTTTTTAATGGAAATTTTTGATCTATGTTTAGCCAAATTATTAGGACTTAGAAAACTTGCATCTCTATAAGGACTTAGAATTAATTCATTTTTATTCGAAGATTTTAGAAAAAAAATTAAAAGAACTTTTTTATGCCTACTTCTAAAAAATATCTCAAGTCAAACTAGGAAATAAAAAAAAATTATCGTTACCAATAAGACTCCGAACAAGACACTTTGTTTAGCTAGTTTATATTTTAGAAAGAAAAGAAAGACTTTCCTAATTCTCCAAATTGAGAATGGTGTTTTTTATTCTTTTCGGCATATTAGGCTATATTGACTTTAAAGACACAAATGATTTTTAAATACGATATATATGGAGTCCAAGCATTTATTAAATCATCGGATATGAACGCGCGCCCGGTGGCTTTATGTCTACCAATAATGACATATGAAACAACTCTCACCTCTCAGCCACAAGTTGTAATATATTAATATATTTTTGTGTAAATTATATTAATAATCAAATGTTGAGGTAATTAATAAACTATTTTGACACCAATTGGTATAAAAAATATTGTGGGAAAATATTAAATGTTATTTACAAACTAAAAATATTATTAAAATTAAAAATAAATAATCAAGAATTTTAATAAGATGGAAAAAATATATAATTCCAAAAGTGCAATTTCGCCTGGTGGAATAAATTCCGCAACAACAACAACGACCCTCTTGTTTATCCAACAACAGAGATGGTTGTTAGGCCTTAATTTAGTGCGGTCTAATGAAACGTCGCCGCCACCTCCCTAACGTCCTAACGGCCCTCACTCAACCCCTAAGCAAATGACCAGCGAGTGCCACGTGCTAATAAAAGGGCTTTAATGAAAACAATTGCATGCGTGCATGCATTTAATGCACTTTTCTTTTTTTTTTTAATGAAATTTATTGAATTTTGACTTCAAATTTATTCTCTTTCTCTCTCTATTAGGAGAAACGATCTAATCTCTCTCTCTTTTCTGTCTTTGGAATGGCAGAATGCCAGAATGGCTGTCTGTCTTCTGTCTGTCTGTCTGTCTTCATGAGAGAGAAGAGAGAGACGAGGGATGCTTATTCATCATCTAAAGAAGAAAAGGCAAAAAGATGATTAGTTTTCGGTTGAATTAATGTTGTTTTTTTTTTCATTCTCTTCTACTTTTTTTTTTCTTTCATTTTAAACGATATTAAATAAACTGACTTTTATTTTATAATTATTATAAATGATATAAAATTTTAAATCAAAAAGAAAAAATATTTCTAATTAATTATGTATTTCAATTATTTTAATATTCCAATTGTAGTGAATTATTTCTACTATTCAAGATGTAAATAATAAGGGTGGTTCTCCAGTGGGTTGTCGCGTCTATCCCTGTTTTTTTTTTTTTATCTAAAATCCGGCAAAAAATGAAAAACTTCGCGGCTGACGTTTCAGCCTGAGGTTTAGGCCATCTTTAGAGCCGGCTGGCAATAATCAAACGTGTGGATATTATAAAACAGCAACAATATTCGACAAGTGGTCTGCTCACAGCAAAATGTAAAAAAGATTTCACAAATACGCCTACAGTTAGGCTACCAAAACTACATTTATTTTTTCTTCAAAAAATATTTTGAATATTAAGAAAAATAATTTTAAGAAAAACTTTTTTTTTTTTAATTAATACCCAAATCAACAGGAAAATTTATCAAGCCCGCAAATAAGACAGTTCAATTTTTTTTTTTTTTTTGAAGAAACACTAGTTTCCTCAGAGTAAAATTTCTTCTGGTTCTTCTTTCACTCATTTTTTTAAACTCTTCGGCATCTGAGGCAATAGAGCGTAAATTCATTTAATGATCCAAATATTTTCATAATAGAAGATAACTTTGTTTTGCTTTTATAAACAAAGTCTCCTTTTACTCTTCTTATAAAATATGATCTTAATTTATCTTAGTGATGCTTTTTTGCACTCAACGAGAATGGGTGAGGCGATTTCAAGTAAGGAGGTAGGGAGTCACGTGTTTTGATGGCTTCCAGGTAAGCAAGCACACATATAATACAGAGGCGCCGTCGTGGGTGTCGTTGTCGACGTCAACGTTGTCGTTGTCGTCGCACACGTGCTTAAGGTCGGTGACAAGGGTTGACGCGACGCCATCAAGACGCCACCACCCCTCCCATCACAACCTACTACCCCATCACCTATCCAACTCCTGTCCCATTCAATTACCCTTGCAGGTTCGACGTCGCCAAGACACCTGCCAGTCCGCGTCGACGTCTGCGTCGCGACACCCTTTGCTTCCCTAATGAATCACCACCCACTATCAAAATCCTCCTCCTCCTCTTCCTTCTTCTCTCTCTCTCTCTCATCACCAAAACATTTCTTTTACACTCGGGGGGAAAAAATTTTTTTTAAATATTTAAAACATCTGCAAATGGCAATCGAATTCAGTAGAACCGTTTGTATTCAGATTTTTCCTTTGCTCTGTTTCCCTTTTATACTTGACTTGAAACCCCATTTCGCGAATCTTTTATATATAATATTCATGGAAGGTAATTCTCGACCAGTTCTTGGCAGAACTGTGTGTTTTTTTTTGCGCTGAGTCGGCTGTTTTTGAAAAAAAAAGGGGTTTCATTCAGCAGCAGTGTTTTCTCTCTCTAAATCAAAAATTAATTAACACTAAAAGTTGATGATAGAGGGAAGAGCTCGGTCTCTTGCAAGACTACGCAAAGAAGAAGAGCGATATTCATACATACATAGAGAGAGCCGGCAATTTGGTTAATTGGCTCCGAGCATAATGGTATAATATGTTGTATGAAATTGCGCCAAGGGTTGGCCCGTTTGCACAACGGAGGTGAGGTAATTGCTCCAGAGGAGCCATCGGTTTATATTACCAAAGGATAGAAGAGAGAAAGAGAGAGAGAGAGAGAAACTGCGTTGAACTGCATTGCTGCTGCTTCCTTTTTCTCCCTGATTTATCGGCTATTGTCTTTCATTTGAACATATATTCGCTGTCATGCTGCTACTGCTCGTGCTCTTGGCCTCCACCCCCATAAATAATTAATCGAATTCAACAATGTAATTAATAACACCTATAAGGCCGGGAGGACCGATGACAGAGGGGGTGACATGTCTTCTGCGATGGAGAACCGGTCGACTGGACGATCGGGGCGTCCCCGAGGACAATGGCGCATAAATAAAGGTAATTGGGTGCGCTGATTGGTCGCCAGTCGACGTTGTCAGGGTCCGCCTTCTCGCCACTCACCACTCACCATCTTCATCACAAATAACATAATAAAAAAAAAATAATAAAATTTCAATTCGTTAGATTATTTCATAAAAGTACGAGTTTAATTTCAAATATTAATATAAAAATGTGGAGACTACATAATATACTTTTACAATTCTGCAAAATAAAAACAAAAAATAAGATTGCCGCCAATCTATTAATCCCTAGTCATTCAAGGAAAATGAAACAAAAAGCAAATTTAGCTGTCGACTTTTCGAGCTCCGAAGAAGAGAGCAACTGACGCTCGAATCGTTGACAGCTAAATCTGATTTTTGTTTTTATTTGTTACTTGATTGTTATTTATCACCTCATTGTATATATTTATAGCCAGAATAATTGTATTAATTTACACTGGTATAAATAATGATCATATAAAATCTTAATAAAAAAAGTTTGAACTTGTTGGCCTAATTAAAATTATCATACTATAATATAAAGCGCTACCGGCTGACTTTGTACCTGTGTGTATGTGCTTGTCAGGACGCTGATTGGCTAGAGTTACAGGAAGTGGAGCGGGAGAGGGAAATTTAAAATTTAAGTCAGAGAGGGAAATTTAAAACAAGTGTTAAAACCCGCCGAAGGCTGGAACTCTTAGCTATTAGGGAGGAGGGAGAGTTATCTAAAAAATTTCGAAGAGATCTATTTCTATCTTGAACACAATTATTATTTTTGTTAAAACAATAATTGGGAATCAAAATATTTTAAATATAATTTTATTTAGTAGCCTATAAAATACTACAGATACATATGATAGTAATTTTTCAAAATAAATAATTTTTATTCAAAAGATTTAAATTCTAAAATTAAAGAACACAAGAATTTCTTGTTAGAAAATAAATCACTTAGGATAGTTAAAATAATCAAAAATTAATCTTTAACATCGAGTCATAATGTAATCTCACCAGCTTAAGTTTATAATTAATTTCTTTGTTTTTTTTCCTCTTTCTTTCTGTGTGTGTTTCTTTATAAGAGGATTAAAAAGTTAATTGAGAGTTCTTTTTTACCCAAGGGCTTTCCATTTGGATGAATTTTAGTTCACCCTCAGGTGTGTGTCGATTAATCGACACAGGTTGAGGAGGAGTAACAGGAATTCACGGAAACGACTTCTCTCTCCATTTTTTTTTTTTTTTTTTTTTTTTGAATTGGGTGTGGTTTTGTGCAAGCAACAAGCTGGTATATATTTATTTACACGACGACCCCCCAGATTAGGCTGTCAACTGTTTTTTGGCGACGCAAACGCGAGGCGGTGTTCAATTCTCGGAGGATTGGACTTATTTCCATTCCGATATCAGAGGAATCATTTTAGAAATGCATGAAACCAAGAAGACAATGGACCAAAATAAATAACAAGGCCCCACACACAAGTGGGGGGTGTGTGTATATGTAAGAGACGCCCGATTTTCATATCTTTGTTTGTGTTTGCTGGTTGACGCCGTAAATCACGGCAACCAACGCAACCCGACTTCCACCCCCATACAGGACCCTCGGATTGATAACACGAGATAAGACCCCGCCCGGATCGTAATTATATCTCGGCGTTTTGAACGCAATTTCGTAGGTGGAAACCTGCGAGAGAGATAGCAGAACATCCACAAACAAAAAAAAAAAAAAAATAACCACCCCTTTTTCTTACATATCAATCAAAAAAAAAAAAAAAATATTTTTTAAAACTTCATTAACCTTCTTTTTAAAAACAACAAAGAAAACCTCCCCATCTACGATGACGAAAAGTGATAAATCAGAAGATAAACAAGCGCAGCAACCCTTTTACTTTACTTTTCAACTCCCAAAAACTTCATTGTCAGAATAAAAAGGGAAGAAATTGAACTCGACGCCAGAGATTTGTGTTCAATAAAATATCCGCTTTATTTAGATTTATTATATATATATTTGACACAACAACTTTAGTTTTTTCCAACAATAAATTTTATTGAATTAAGTTAATATTTACTGCCTGTGAAAAAATAAATAATAGAAAAAATGTCTGAATTTTTTTTTTTTTTTTGGTCTTTATGAGTAATGATACTTTTGGAAGTTAAGCGAAACAAAATAAGTCATACTCGTGGATAGGAATTGTCTACTCAAAAAATAAATTCGCTCGATTCAAAAATCCGATAATATTAAAAAAAAAAAAAAAAAAAAAAAATTGGGCATTTGATATCAAAATTTATAGAGATAAAATTAAATCTAGTTCACATATGATAATGATATTTTATACAATTAAATATTTATTAATTCATATATCCAAAAATAAGGGTGTGCCGCCGGGGTCGAACCACGGATCCTCCGATTGGTACTCAGAGTGCCCTAACTAATTAATAAATATTTAATTGTATAAATTTCGCGGCTCATATACGCGATATATATAATATCTTAAATATTATATATAATTTCTTATTTATTAATGATATTTTAGTGTAAAGAGTTCCTGTTTTGCTATTAATGGAGAATTGATGAAAAGCTTTATATTTTTCTCATTCCCTTGATTTAAAAAAAAAAATGTAAATTATTGTAATAAAATAGATAAATTTTTGGAGTCACTCCTGGTGAATAATTCGAATTTTTTCTCTTAAAAAATAATAAAAAAAAAAAAAATAATAAAATCCCCGGGGGGGGGGGGGGGCTGGCTCCCCCAGAACGCTCATGCCCCTTCCCCCTAGAAGGTCCCCCACTCTAAGAAAAATTGAGTCAATATGGGAACCAAATTCCGTAGTTACGCTCATGCTGAGGGACCTGACAAAAGAGTAGACCAAGTGCCACCAAGATCATTGTTGTTAAGCAATGCCAAAAGAACGACTTGCTATTGCTTAAAAGGGTAGGCCTATACCTTTCTAATATGTTCAACCTGACTTTTTATGGAATGCTTCAAGACTAAAATGTAAAATTTTATAAAAAAATTTGTATATTGTATATTAGAAAAATGACTTTATGGCGCTGATCCGTTAGCCACTTAAAATAAAAAATAATAATAAATATAATTTCTCTCGTATTATTCTGAATAGTTTTTCGGTGCATAAATTTCATAAAAGCCAAGATAGCCGGCCGGGAATGCGGGAAAATGTCTTTGTGATGGCTTGAAAGTGGCATCTTTTGATCTTTTTGAAACCTCTAATCCTATTAATGTTAAATAGAAAATAATTAATTTCTTTAATGTTCACATATCCTTCGTAACGAGATCAGATGCTTATAAATATGATATATTTACTACATTTTATTTTTCTTAGCTGTTGTTTACCGCGCCGTTTATGACATTTCCTCGTAGGTAGTTCTCTTTCCTTTCCTCTTTTCTAGGTATATAATCCAACCCCAAGGTGTTTGGTGGCGACTCGGCCAAGGAGAACAAATCGCAGGAGACGTCGACGGCAGGCGTTAATGAAGCGCCATCATCGGCGTTTAATTACACCCCCGCACCGCAGTTGGTTGTCTCACGTCCTTACGTCCTTTAGGACATCCAATTTTCTTTCGATCTTGTTCCATCTTGTCTCAACACATATTTCTTCTTCTACTTCTTCGTCGACGACGTCTTCTTCTTGTGTTTATTTATCTAGATAATAGGTGAGGGGAGGACAGTATTTCATTTCGGAAATACCACTCAAGAAAATAATCATTCACGAGTTGACAAATGTTCAAAAAAAAAGAAAAAAAAAAATTAATTTGTCTCTCTCCATTTGTTTACCTGAGCTGCTTTCGTTTTTAGAAACAAACCAGTAATTTATTATCAAATTTTAGAGTTTTATAAATTATTATCTAAAAAAGTAAAAAGGGGGTCGTTCTAATTTTTAGAAAACTTCGTTTGATCTTTAATTCTTGAAACTAGTCGATTTCAATACTTTTTTTTACTTTCTCTTAAATATATAGAGAGAAACTATTGCGACCATGTCAAAATTGTCGAGATTTTGATGGATATACACGTTTTGAAGTCCCCTGAGTCCAAAAAAGTGAGTCCCAAGTCTGTCTGACTGTCTGTGAACAAAATATCTCAGCAACGAAAAGTTCTAGGAGGTTGAAATTTTATATTTGGTTTTAATCAAAATCGGCCAAAAAGTACTAGTACTTTACTGATGTACTTTTTCTCAAAATTCACTCTAACGATTTTGATTAAAATTCATAAATCAACAATTTTTTTGATGCTCTTTAAAAAGTATATCAGTGAAAAATGTTTGATGACTTTACTGATGTGGAGTTCAGCGCCATCTATGAATCGCGTGGTCAAGTTTGGAACTTATGTGCTAAGGGCAATCAAATATATCTCGACGCAAAAAATCTGGTGTACTGTGCGACCAGTCACACCAGATTTTTTTAATCTTCAAATTTATTGAGATCTTATAAAATATTCTGATGGAAAATCTCTTCCTAAAAATGACAAGTCAAAATCTTGGAACAACTCATGTACCAAAAGAAGTCTAATCCTTTCTTTTATTTAATAAAATTTGATATTATTGTTAAATAATATTTTCCCTAAAGTCAAAAAGATTCATTTTTTAATCTAATCTAACTATATAAAATATATAATTTATTATTAAATGTTTATAAGTTTTTTTTTATCTTCTTTTGCTCTTTAAAATTCAAATTTTTTTTTTTTATAATTTATTCATTGTAAAAAAAATCTGATAATAAAATGATTAAATCGATAAAAATCTCTATTCTCTTTCTTCTTTCTCGAAAACGTTTTATCTTTTTTTTTTTTTTTTTTTTTTTTTTTTTTAAAGAAGAGTTAATTCCCCCTCCTGTTGCTGCTGCATTTGCAATTTGCAGTCGCTCCCACATCCGACAAGAGAACGTCTTTCTTTACAATTCACAATTAATCCTCCATCCTTGCTTTTTGTTTATTCGCTTCGATTTGTTGTCTAGAGCGAACAAATTATGATGATGGTGCTTCAGGCTTAATATATATACTTATTTCACAAATTTATTTTCCTTTCTTTTTTGTGAAGTACAAATCAACGTAGTTATTAAAACAAGTACATTTTTACTTCCGTGTTAATTAATTTTTTGTTAATGTTAATGTTCCAGGGGAGGGCGGTGAGGGCGGCGGTGAAGGTGACGGCGATTCCCCGGATTCGCCGGGCAGTAAAATGGCAGAGGACGATGCGTCTTCTGCTGCAGAAACTGGCAGTCCAGCGCCTAGTAGTCCGGCACCTGGCGGAACAGGCGATGGAGGCGTCAGTTCTGCCACCCCGCCGGCGACGCCGGCCTCAGCCGAACAACCCGACGCCCTCAGGTAGCATCTCCAACGCCATTCCTTTTGCATATAACCGTTAAGTTTTTTCTCAAAATAATTTGGAAGTAGCTCCTTTTTAAGAGTATATGTAAATCACAATAAATTTGAATGTAATAATGGCATACATACATACATCAAACGCCAAAATTCCGCTCAGATTTTAAACTTTTTTATATTAGGCCTAGTTAAAGAATTTTGGCTGTTATGGAATTATATTAATGATATAAAGAGGATTTTTGTATGAACCGACATGTATCAATCTAATCAACATTAACAATTTATCGCCCTGAAGATGGGGGCGATAAGTTCTCGAAACGTCGACGATATTTAAAAAGGTTTTTTTTATTCCCTGCTGGCTGCCTGCTACATTCACCTGCTCCGGTTAACAATCTTTATTCCGGAACGTTTCGGCTATGATCAAAGCCATCATTAGCCTTTCAAGAGTATATTTATTTTATATCACATACAAAATAGATTTTGTCTTTAAAATTTTTTTACAGTTTATGTGTATTTAGTCGAATATCGATATTGTATTGATATATTTTACACATGGACTATATTAAAATTTTAGACAAAATCTATATGTTTTATGTTATTAATATAAATATACTCTTGAAGGGCTGATGATGATTTTATAGATCACAGCCGAAACGTTCAGGAAAAAAGAGTGCTAACAAAATAGATGCTTTTTATTATTAGCTGCATCCTCTTTATATCATTAATAATATTTAAACTTTTTTAATATGTAGATCTTCCAAATTGTTTTGTGAAATTTTTAAAGTATATTGAATACTAGAATAAGTGGAACATGTATTAAATATAATGAACCAAATATTTTTAAGTGTGTCAAAAAGACTTTTTTCTCCGCCGTGATACAAACTCAAACAGATATCATTCATAGTCAATATACTGTAGCATGGGCGTACCCAGGATCAAATCTAGGGGGGGCATGGTCAGATCATGGTCGTCCAGGGGGCAGATCATGGTCGTCCAGATTGGGAGCTAGCTATTTTTAATATAGAGGGGAAAAGCCTTCGAATTAAAGGCCTAAAAACCCTCGAGTCCTAACAAAAATAATCATTCGCCGCCGCTATCCACCAATTTTGTTTCGTTTCACCACTTTATAAACGTTTAATTTTTTTTTTTGCTTCTAGGGGGGGGGGCAGCTGCCCCCCTGCCCCTCGCTGGGTACGCCCATGTACTGTAGGCTTATATAATTTTTCATTTTCAATTTAGATCCTACTTCCAATCAATATATACTTATTTATTTAAATAGTTACTTATTAATTAAAGTTGGAAATTTAATTCGTTGTCGATAGCTCGATGTCAACTCCAAATAAATATTCATCTTTACCATGAATTTAAAATGAAAATCATTTAATAACATGATTATTATTTGACTATCTAAAGATATAAAATCAATGGACAATGTAACACATTCACCCGTCCATATTGTAAGAGATAGGTCTGGGAATTTTAATCGTAATAATAACGTCAATTTTAATTTTTTGAGATTTTTACAGTTAGACTATTTAACTTTTTTTTTCCTCACTTTGTATGTGTCCTGTAAAATATATTCAAGGGTTCAAAATTGCGATGAATAATTTTTTTTATTTAATCATTTTAATACAGTACCGGAAAATTAACCATTCCTTTATAAGGATGGCCAAAAAAAAAAATAATAATAATAATCTAACTTGTAAGATTAATTCAGGCCAAATTATTAGAAACAAATCCTCAGCTCTATTTTGACGGTTTTCTTCTTGAAGACACCCAATATGATCATATTCAGCCTAAATATTTTTTAAGAAGGGGGATGATCCGAGAGAGAGATGAATAATTTTAAAGAATATAAAATAATTTATACTTATAATTTCTAACAGTAACGGTTATTACAAAATGTTTACAGCATGTTTTCTCTCTCTAAATTTCTTTCTCTTTATTAATAATTTTTATAGATTTCAAATGCGGGAGGGAGTTTAAACCCCATAGCCCTCCCTAGATATAGCCTTGATCATAATCATATAATAGTCATAAAGAACATATTTTCCAGGTATTTAGAAGGCGGCCAGGGTGTCTAATACATTCATCTATCGTTCTTTTGTAATAAATAAACACAAAGTTGGAGTTAATTCCCAAGAGAAAGTGGACCTAAAATAAAATTTGAAATAAATGATCCATGAGAGAAAAATATATTTATTACATAAATAGTGTACTTTATATGTTCTTAGATTTAATGTAAATTTCTCTACCCGTTTTCTGCTTTTTTTTCTTTATTTTTCGGTGTCAACTCCGACTAAGGGAAGAGAGAGAGAAAGAGAGAAGCGAGGCAATATTTAGCACTGGTGGCCACCATTACCGTAAATCAGTGTGCAGGGCAGCCAGTAGCTCTGTAGTGCCTTTACTCTCTCTCTCTCTTTTCTCGCTCTGCGTTCAATTTAACCTGAGACGCTATCAATATTTCAAAAAATGTCGTCGACTTCAGATGTCAAAACGGTTCCAAAAATACGAGAGAGGCTTTTATACTAGAGACCGGTGGTCCGCAATCAATCTTAGCTAATTTAATAATGCCGCTGAGAAAGAGAGAGTGTAAATCAGCTTAGGATTTGGATCAATCCTAGCTTGCCATGAAAAAATAACCTACTTATTGTTTTTCTCAACTCGAAATTTGATTTATTATCTAGTCATCAAATTATTTCAAAATACTATCAAAACAAAAAATAGACTTAGCCTACATCTTTTTTCTTCTAATAGTTTATTTATATTTTTATACAATATTAGAGTTTCACAGCAAATATTAATAGAAATAATGATGTGCTTAATGTAATACTCCATTTTTCTGCTGTGTTAAGTGATGATTGGTGAAATGAGACAAGAGAGAGTGTAGAAAAATACTTTTATTTAATCTTTTGGCGATCGATTTCGTCCAAAGGACCTCCTCGGGCCAGCTGGAAATAAAGAATTTACAATTTCACAATATATAGTCCAAGAGCTAGCGATGAAAAAGGTCAAGAGTTTTCTTGAAGAAAATGGGCAAGAAGTCTCCTGAAAGCTAACATTCCCAGAATAAGTTGCACTTTAGTGATGGAAATATATTCCAGAGCCAGCACCTCCAGTACCGGGACCTTTGGAGGGAACTGCTGGAGGTGTTGACTCTAGAGTATCTTTCCATCACTAAAGTGCAACCTATTCTGGGAATGTTAGCCTTCAGAAGACTTCTTGCTCATTTTCGTCGCCAGCTCTTGGACTATTTCTTTGTTTTAAAAAATGTTAAATGTAAGTATATATATGTAAGTATTATATCCGTGTAAATACTTGTGTGCAATTATATTATCAGATAATTTATGTGTATATAGAAAAGAATCTCGCGTATCAATATATAATTATTGTGAAATTATAAATTCTTTATTTCCAGCTGGCCTGAGGAGGTCCTTTGGACGAAATCGATTGCCAACAGATTAAATAAAAGTATTTTTCTACACTCTCTCTTGTCTCATTTCACTATTCACCAAGAAATAATTATTTTATTTTGAGATAGGATCTGTTTGAGTTTGTTTGAAAATAATTTTATTCATGGGCCGAAGAGAAAAATGTATAATTATTTATTTAAATCAGATGTTTTGATCACCAATTATATTTTACAATAATTGTGAGGAAGAAAGACTATATAAGTATACTCTATCAGTGACAAAATGACTGAAAAGAGGTCAGATTAACACTACATTTGATTTTTTTTTTCTCTAAGATCATTCCATAGATTGTTTTAATTTTTTTTAAAGAGCTTAAAAGCAGTATTTTTAATTAAGATTTTCAGAAGTTTCCACAAGAAGTCTTCAATTATTAATTTTTTGCATGTTATTATAGCTATTTATAATAGTGATTTATTTTTGTATACTTAGAAATGATTGTTTTCTTTCAACAGAGAACGATGTCCATCGCGGGATTCGCTAAGTTCGGATCCTCGGCTCACTCCTGTGGCACCGCCGCCCCCTGTCAGTCCTGTTTCGGTAGCACTGCCGGCTACATTGTTACCAGCCACACACACTGCGGCATTGGCCGCATACCTCGGAGCTGCCCATCACGCTGCAGCTCATCATCGTTTGTTAATGACATCACCTCTACCTCCAGCTCTTCCTTCACTTCCACGAGGATCCATCTCTCCGCTCGTAACATCATCATCGTCACCGGTAGCCGTCTCCCCACCCCCTGTCCCTTCATCTGATGGTACAGTGAATTCCACCACCGCTGCGACAGCTGCTGCAGCTGCCGCTGCCGCAGCGGCTCTTGACTTTAGCACAAAACGATTATCCACCACACCCACCAAAGATGAGGCAGGAAGTGATAGTGCATTGAATCTCAGTAAACCCACCACTCCAACACCATCAGAAAGTCTCAATGGGCCACTCGATTTGTCAGTGTCGAGTAGAAAACGAGGTCATGATGAACCAATTCAAGCATCTCGGAAGAACTCAAGACTATCAACAGATTTCAAGCCTGTTGTTTCACCATGGACCTCGCCCGTGGTCGCTTCACATTTTCCTTATTTTGCAGCTGCTGTAGCTGCAGCTAGCAGTTTGTCTCCAAAAAACGCAACAGCTCCTACAGCTGCAGATCCAACATTATGGAATGGCAAAATGAAATCTAGTGGACATTTTGGTGCAACTGGTGCTGTTACTGGTATGCCCACACCTAGTGATGCAACTAAAGCTTTGGAAAAAATGTCAGAATTAAGTAAATTAGGAGGAGGAGGCGTTGTTGAGGACGCTTTTCGAGGACCTGGTGGGGCTGCTACAAGACATTCCGCATGGCAATCTCATTGGCTCAATAAGGGTGCTGATCAAGCGAAAGATGTTCTTAAATGTGTGTGGTGCAAACAAAGTTTTCCATCCTTAGCAGCAATGACCTCTCATATGAAAGAAGCTAAGCATTGTGGCGTAAATGTACCAACAGCACCGCCTATTCAACCCTCGCCGCCACCGCCGCCACCACAGCATACGCCCCCCACAAGCACCTCAGGTGGTGTGGGTGGCGGGCCGACTGGTGGCGGTGGTGGCGGCGGTTCTGGAAAACCTACTTCTGCTGACCTAAACTTGCTCATCAAAGAGACTATGCCATTACCCAGAAAACTAGTCCGTGGACAAGATGTTTGGTTAGGCAAAGGAGCCGAACAAACAAGACAAATTCTCAAATGTATGTGGTGTGGCCAAAGTTTCCGTTCCTTAGCAGAAATGACCAGTCATATGCAGCAAACTCAGCATTATACAAATATAATATCTCAAGAACAAATTATATCTTGGAAATCTTCCGATGAAAACAAAAGTTCTTCGGGTGGAGGAAATACGGGTTCTGGGGGAGGAGGGGGTGGGCCAGGTGCAGGTTCTGGAGCATCTAGCCATGTTTCTGCTGTACTTACATGCAAAGTATGTGATCAAGCTTTTAGCTCTTTAAAAGAACTAAGCAATCATATGGTTAAAAATTCTCATTATAAAGAACATATAATGAGGTCAATAACAGAAAGCGGAGGGCGCCGAAGGCAAACAAGGGAAAAGCGCAAAAAATCTCTTCCAGTTCGAAAACTATTAGAACTAGAAAGAGCACAACATGAATTAAAAAACGGCGGTGGAGTTGGACCCGGAGTTGAAGCGCCATTATTAGCAGGTGCTAAAGCTGGCCGTATTACCTGTGAGAAATGTGGCGATAAAATTGACACCGCTCTCTTTGTTGAACATATTCGACAATGTGTTGGGGGCAGTGGTACAACAGTTTCTAGTGGACCTCCTTCCTCACATCGTAATTTGCTCAAAAATGCTCTACTTTCCTCTGATCCTGGAGTAACAGAAAGTCGAAAAAGTGCAGATGAACGTTCTCCTTCCGCTGATATTACTTCTCCGGGTAGTGGAGGTGGAGGTGGCACAGGAGGAGGAGGAGGCGGGGGAAATGATACTACATCACCATCAGTATTAAATGCAATAGAAAAATTAATTGAAAAAAGTTTTGATTCACGACAACGTCACGCGGCTGCTGCATTTGGAGGTGTTGCACCTACAACTCCCCCTATTGGATCATCAATACTTAAACGGTTAGGAATTGATGAATCAGTAGATTACACAAAACCCCTTGTTGATGCCCAAACAATGAATCTTCTGCGGAGTTATCAACAACATGCGCGAAGAGAACGTTCTGGATCAGAATCAAGTTCAGTTTCGGACAGGGGTGGAGGGCGACTAGGATCATTAACACCAGATCGTAAACCTGAACCTTCACCTGACAAACGAACTCACACACCGCCCAAAGAAGAAGAGGGTGAATCAATAAAACCTGAAGTAGATGATGTAAAAATTAAAGTCGAAGATGACCGAACAACGCCTGACCGTAGGAGTCCTAAGCAAGAACCCACAACACCTAGGCAAGACAATTGTGAAGAGGAACCTGATACTGAAGGAAGGAGAAGTAGTGCAGCTCCTAGCCCTGCTCTCAGTCCAAGACAAATGCCAGCGACTCCTGGAGCTCCTCCTGCTGCCTCACCATGTAGACTTAGTTCCAGTAGTCCTGCTTCATCAGATCGTTCTGCAACACCTGCTGGGGGTGAAAAGAAATCAACAAGTCTCGGTGCTCTTTCCTCAATGTTTGATAGTCTATCTGGAGGAGGTTCTGCAGGTGGTGGTGGTTCTGGGGGTTCCGAATCTGGAAGAACAAGTGGAGCAACTAGCAGTCATCCTCTTGCTGCATTACAAAAATTGTGCGACAAAACAGACAGGCATCCTGCGTCAAACCGAGCTCAAGCGGCCTCAGTAAGTAATCATGCCACAGGAAGCAGTGGTACAAATGCAAGTTCTACACCTGGAGCGATTCTAGCGTTCAGTTGGGCTTGTAATGATGCTGTTGTAACGGCCGATTCAATCATGAAATGCGCCTTCTGCGATACTCCATTTATATCAAAAGGAGCCTACAGGCATCATTTAAGTAAAATGCACTTTGTAAAAGATGGCGTGATGCCAGATCCTGTTCCAATAAAAGGTTCAAGTGGCAACGGAGGAAGCACTGGAGGTGCAGGTGGAAGTGCCAGTTCTTCTCCTTCAGGTTCTATTGGCGGTGGTGGAGGTGGTGGTGGTGGTGGAGGCGGTGGAACTAGCAATAATTCTACAAAAAACGGTGGTGGTCCCGGGACATCATCAAACCATGCCTCCTCTTCATCCTCCTCAACCAATCAAGCCAAAAGTCCACCACATGCCTCAGCAACAAGCGCCTCAGCAGCACCTGCAGCAGTTGCCAATGCCACCGGTACGTTCGAAGAAAGTCCGCACTCCAAGTTCCTCAAGTATACGGAGCTCGCCAAACAGCTCTCTAGTAAATATGTATAGTGGCGCGTCTGAGATGCCATGCGACTGAACTTTTCAAGTTAGTGAGTTGCTTAGCAACGATATTTGAGTGACGAATACCATGTGATGATATCATATCTTGCAATGGCGATCCCAGGGGTCGCGAAAACATATACGAAAATTTATTTAAAAAAATAAATAAAACAAAAATGTAGAATTTATAATTTTCGAGATTGAAAGTTAGAATATTTGTTGTAGATGGATGAATGAAACCAAAATAATGTATTATATTGTGATTAATAACATTCTTGAAAGTCGAAATGCTAGAATAAGCAGCCATGTTTTAAATATATATATATATATATATATTAGAATATATAAATATATCATCTGTTGAGTTGATATTTCCGCATGGATGATAGTTGTTCACCCACTCGGCAAAACTTCTGCAACGGATGATATAGGCCGTTCTTTTTTCTCATTACGGCGGCCGTGCTCACTTCGCCCGGCTAATGCCATTGTATATATATATTTATATATAAATATATTTAACATTCAAAATGTGAAGCGGTTTTTGAAGATGTATAAAATATAAATAAATATTCTAGTTATGATATTATATTAGAATTCGATTTGATCTGTATACAAAATAAAAAAAAGGCGAAGTCGGTTTTAAAACATTTTTTCCAACTTTGGAGAAATTTCCATTTAAAAAAGGTAAAAATACAAAAAAAAAAAAAATTGAAAATATTTAAAATAAACATTCGTATACGTATAAATAAAATAAATATATATATATTAAAATATATATCCATAACTCTTCCTTCTCTGATGATCAATATATATGTATATTATCAGGCAATCAAGTATTCAGACAGAGTTTAGGCGTTCTTTCTAAATATTTTATTGTCTGTTAATATATATACATATATTTAATTATATATATATATACCTACATATATATATATATATATTTAAAAAAATTAAATATAAATATTTGCAAAAACAGTTGTATACGCTGAAAGACGCTTGTATAAAGCGCGACAAGTCACAAAATTATATATACAGGATGTTTATAAAAATCATTTAATTTTTAGAATTTTTTGTTATTTTTTTTTTAATTATTTCACTCATCTAAATGAAACAAAAAATTTTTTTAAACCATCTTTAATCGGTGAGAAAAAATAAGGATACCTCGTTCATCTCATTTATTAGATTTATTATAGTAAAAATAAATATCTTTCAAACTTCTTGACTTTTTTATATATATAAAAATTTAATAAAAGATTTTTAAAATAATTATCCGAAGAGGTGAACGAAACGACTAGTCCAATTTCTTATATCCCGGGTAATATATAACAAAAACGTGTTCAAATTATTAAAAATTTATTTGACCTTTATTTATGTGCGAATGTGTGTTTTTTAGTCAGAGTGAAATAATTAAAAATTGTTAAAAATTTCAGGTTTTTTATGAACATCCCGTATATATAAATATATATATACATATATATATATATAAATAAATATATATATTTTCTCTCTCGTTACTTTGCTATGTTGAATAGGTGTTAATTTTTTTGTAATTTTTAATTATTATTTGATGATTGTTTGTAAATTATATTTTATAATTAAGTTTGAACTGACTGAAGCTCAAAAAAATACAAACTCATATTCAACGAAAGAAAAATATAAATAAAAAAAATAAAACTTCTCATATTATTATTATTTTTTAATAATATAATATTATATCATTATTTATTGAACATGTGATCACTATTATTATTATTTTGTGATGATTAAATAAAAAATTATTCCCTGAAAATAAAAATTGTTTAATTTTATTCATATTTAATTTTATTTTTTATTTTTTTTTATTTTAATTAATTTTAATTAAATAACATTAATAGAATAACAATTAGTGAAAATACGAATTTCTCTTCACTAGAAAACAATTTCAAATAAATTAATATGAATTACGTGATTTAAATTTATTTCTATTAGAAAATTTCTCATTAAATTTGGCGGGGTGGGTATTAATTTTAAACCAAATATTATTTGAATTTTTTTTTTTTTTTTTTTTTAATAAAAATCTCGAAGTCTCATTCCATCAAAATTAACTTTGTCTATTTGAATTCTAAATTTTTAAGTTATTTTATTGTTGAAGAGGAAGTTTAAGTATGAGAGATTCTAAAAATTTGGAACAGGCAAATAGTCAAGCTTCCATCGACGAAATGTTCAGCGTCTTCGAGAAAAATGATGAAGAATAAATAAATATTTGATTAATATTAATTAGGATTTTATATAAAAATTAAAATCAGCACCTTTTATTAGTGATTGCAAGCGACAAAAAAAAAAAAAAAAAAAAAAAAACTTTATTTTGGCTACATTAAAGGTTAAAGGTTCACTTTAATTTATTTCTTTCAACTATTCGATCGAATATTTTTCGGGCGTGTCGCATTAAAAAATCTAGAAAATTCAAAATTATGGACACTTGATGAAGTATATATTTACTATTGAAATTTAATTGGCAAGTAAAATCACTTTTCAGTAATCAGCAACTTCGAATTGTTAAAATATCGGAAAAAAAAATTTGTTGAAATGAATAATTTATTGTCGTATTTTCTCAAGGTGCTTCCAATTTATAAAAAAGAAATAAATAAGTTTTCTATTAGGATAAATTATTAATAATAGCCTACATAAAATTTAACAAGTAAAATTTCTTATCATGAAAGAATAAAATTTTTATTTTATTTTTATTAACCTCTAAGATTTTTCTAATCGAATGAAAATAGTTTTATTTATTATTATATAATAGCAGAAAAAAAATATAGTATCCGGATTAGAGCCTTCATAAATCATCTGTCATTTAAATATCAAGTCGTCATTTCTTCAGATATTACAAGGTAAGTCGGTTCATAATTTATTTACAAAAAAAGTAAAAATAAATTTTTCTTGTAACCCATAAATTAACGAATTAGAAAAAGATAAAATTGAAAAAAAAAATGCTATTCACTTAATAAGGCTAATTAATAACAAAAAAAAAAAACTTATAAGTAGTCGATGTCATCAGTCAGACGTAGATACTGTGAAAAACAAATAAAAAACTCCTAAGACGGTCAGAAGAATTAAAAAAAAAAAAATAAGAGAAAGTAAAAAAAAGACAAGCCTTAAAACTGCAACCAAAATAATGACAATCGCAGTGGGTTGCATATTAGCAAGGGAACAAAACGAATTTTTGTAAAAAAGAAATAATAAAATTTAACAAGACTTAAGATTTAGAAACTAACCAATTTTATTCCCACTCTAAACTACCTCTAGGAGAATCAAAAGATCACGTTTAAGACTTCATCTTAAAATCTCCTTAAACACTTTAAAGGGTGTAAGTTTCTAAGTTTAAGAAGTATTTCCCTACTAAGTAAGAGTATATGCATAATACTTAAGTTACAGATACTTACCAATTCAGTCTTGGAAAGATTGAAACTATGTAGGGTCTTATTCACATTGTGTTCGAAGAATCTGGTGTGACTGGTCGCACAGCACACAACTTTCTCTTACCTTCGGTAATCGAAAGTTGTTTTCTGTGCTTGTCACACCAGATTTTTTGTGTCGACATATACAAGGCTGTACAAGATGTAAAATTTATAAACCTGGGAAAATATTTATATTTTGTTAACGATGGAAACTATTTCTCCTATCTTTCCTATGATATTCAAGAGTAAAGTGATCTTCAGAAGATTTCAATGGCAAAATGAGAATATACATTTTACTGAGCATCTAAAAAATAATTTTTTTACTTTCTCTTACCTATGTATATATGTAATATATATTTAGTGAGAAAGTATTGGATTCATGTCAAAAATTCGATGTCGAGATTTTGATGGATCTTTACGTTTTGAGGTCCCCTGAATCCAAAAAAGTGATTTTCGCGACATGGTCTGTCTGTGTGTCTGTCTGTGTGTGTGTGTGTGTGTGTGTGTTCAATTTTAAGCATGAAGGAATTGAGCTAGGAGGTTGAAATTTTATATATAAGTTAGGCAGCCCCCGGGACCGGAAAAATAAGCTTTTAATCAAAATCGGCCAAAGAGGACTAGTATTTTACTGATGTACTTTTTCAGTTTTTTTCAATTTTCTCAAAATTCGCTCTAACGATTTTGATTAAAATTCAAAAATCAATTATTTTTTAGATGGTCTTTCAAATGTATATTCTTTTGCCCTCAAAATTGTTTGAAGCACACTTTACTCTTGTGCTTCATAGGAAAGATAGGAGAAATGGTTGCCATGGTAACAAAATATAAATATTTTCCCATGTTTATAAATTTGACATCTTAAATTCTAATATATTGGCGGAAACTAAATATATGTCGACACAAAAAATCTGGTGTGACAAGCACAGAACACAACTTTCGATTACCGAAGGTAAGAGAAAGTTGTGTGCTGTGCGCCAGTCACACCAGATTTTTTTTTTTGAAATTTAATCAAAATCGTTGGAGCGAATTTTGAGAAAATCGAAAAAAACTGAAAAACCACTTTTTTTGATTCAGCGGACCTCAAATCGGGTATATCCATCAAAATCTCGCACCAATGATGCTCTTCCTCGGGACAGGAAGAAAAAATTTGTTTTTTATTATTTCATTGGCTGACTCCAACACATACATTTTTATTTAATATGTATTTAATATGTAATATATCATAGCTGTTATGAAAAATTATTGCCGAAGGCAAACCTCCCCGCTAGGCCCTGGCGGGTGGCGTCTCAGAATATAACTAAGAGTTGTCCTGATAAATGTATTTTAATTAATTTTGCACCATAATATAAAAATATTAAATAAGAAAATCGAGTGAAAAATAAGAAGGAAGAATAAGAGGGGGAAGTAGGAGAGATAGGGCCGATAGAACTTTCTGAGGTCTGGAATACCATTTTTCATTTATTTGCACCCTAGAGAAGCGTCATTTTAAATTTTATTAAAATCGAGGGAAAGATAAATTTTAGGGAGAGAGGTCCCCCATCGTCGGGCCAATAGAACTTTCTGAGGTCTGGAATACCATTTTTCATTTATTTACACCCTAGAGAAGCGTCATTTTAAATTTTATTAAAATCGAGGGAAAGATAAATTTTAGGGGGGAGAGGTCCCCCATCGCCGGGCCAATAAAACTTTCTGAGGACTGGAATACCGTTTTTTCAATTATTTATACCCTAGAGAAGCGTCATTTTAAATTTTATTAAAATCGAGTAAATAAAAAAAAAATATTTAGGGTAGAGCTGAAAAAACCTTTTAAAATGCCTAATTTAAGGGGGAAGAAGACTTTTTATTTTCATTTTAAATATTTGGTTAATATATTTTTCGTAAAGCGAGTTAGAACCTGTTTTCCTATGAGAGATTTGTGAACCCCTGATAAGGGGGCTCCCTACCCCTAATTTGATATAATGATACCCTAAAATCACCCCCGAAAATCTATACGTTAAAAAAAACTCCATGAAAATTGGCCCACTAGTTTCGAAGTCTATGCGTTGCAAAGAGGCAGGCATACAGACAGACTTTGTATTTTATATAATATAGTAAGTATAGATTTTATTATAATACTAAAACAAGAAAAGAACTTAAACTATTAATTGAAATTATTGAAAAGTCAAATTTATAAGAGTAAATTATATCCTGGTATCATCTATTAAGAGAAGATACTGTATACAAATTAAAATTTATTGTGTGTATAAAATACCATTCCGCCATCTTTTATGAAAAAAATATACTAAAGATTATTAGAAATAGGTTCGATTATATTCGGAGTATTTCGGAAATATTCGGGTATGTGGCGACCGCGGTATCCATTTATAATGAAGGATATATTCTGGGATTAATTAGTATCTCGCCGGCTGCCGGTGAGTGATTTTAAGGGGTATATGTCACTTTTGTATCTATTATTTTTCATTAAAAAAAAAATTCTTAGCTTTTAATATGGAACAGGAACTTAATTTATTATGAATACATGATATTATTTATCATTTTTAATTAATTATTGAATGTTAATGGGGAATTGGAGGTTTTGGATTGTTATGGCTGCATGAATTGTATGATGAGATGTTGCTTCGTCGACGGTCAGCATCCCACCCACCCGCCCTATATAGATACTTTTATCTTATAGTATTTTAATTACCCGAAGCAATCGTCGCCGCATACCGAAAATACCCGAAGACTATCCGAAGAATTAAACCTTCGGAAGTCATCGGGTATTTTTGGTATGCGGCGACGATTGGTTCGGGTAATTAAAATACTATAAGATAAAAGTATCTATATAGGGCGGGTGGGTGGGGTGGGATGCTGACCGTCGACGAAGCAACATCTCATCATACAATTCATGCAGCCATAACAATCCAAAACCTCCGATTCCCCATTAACATTCAATAATTAATTAAAAATGATAAATAATATCATGTATTCATAATAAATTAAGAATTCCTGTTCCATATTAAAAGCTAAGGAATTTTTTTTTTAATGAAAAATAATAGATACAAAAGGGACATATACCCCACCTAAAATCACTCACCGGCAGCCGGCGAGATACTAATTAATCCCAGAATATATCCTTCATTATAAATGGATACCGCGGTCGCCACATACCCGAATATTTCCGAAATGCTCCGAATATAATCGAACCTATTTCTAATAATCTTTAGTATATTTTTACTTTCTCTTACCTATGTATATATGTAATATATATATAGAGAGAAAGTATTGGATTCATGTCAAAAATTCGATGTCGAGATTTTGATGGATCTTCACGTTTTGAGGTCCCCTGAATCCAAAAAAGTGGTTTTCCCGACATGGTCTGTCTGTCTGTCTGTGTGTGTGTGTGTCCGTGAACAAAATATCTCAAGAACGAAAAGAGCTAGAAAGTTGAAATTTTATATTTAAGTTAGGCACCCCCATGGGACGTGACACGAAGCTTTTGAACAAAATCGACCAAAGAGTACTAGTACTTTACGGATGCACTTTTTCAGTTTTTTTCGATTTTCTCAAAATTTGCTCCAACGATTTTTTTTAAAATTCATATATCAACTATTTTTTAGTTGATCTTTAAAATGTATATTCTCATTTTGTGATTGAAATCTTCTGAAGACCACTTTACTCTTGTACTCCATAGAAAAGATAGGAGAAATGGTTGCCATGGTAACAAAATATAAACATTTGGCCATACTTATAAATTTTACATCTTGAAAATCGAATGTACCGTACTGTCGGAAACTAAATACATGTCGACACAAAAAATCTGGTGTGACAAGCACAGTACACAACTTTCGATTACCGAAGGTAAGAGAAAGTTGTGTGCTGTGCGCCAGTCACACCAGATTTTTTTCATAAAAGATGGCGGAATGGTATTTTTTACACACAATAAATTTTAAGAGATTCAAATTATTATTACCTTACTCCCTGGTCCATGTACTACATGTGTACTTAATTTCGTGAAAATTGTGAATTTCTATCGAACATATACATACCTGTTTCTCATTTCATTTTTACTTTCTCTTACCTATGTATATATGTAATATATATATAGAGAGAAAGTATTGGATTCATGTCAAAAATTCGATGTCGAGATTTTGATGGATCTTTACGTTTTGAGGTCCCCTGAATCCAAAAAAGTGGTTTTCGCGACATGGTCTGTCTGTGTGTGTGTGTGTGTGTGTGTGTGTGGGTGGGTGTGTGTTCAATTTTAAGCATGAAGGAATTGAGCTACGAGGTTGAAATTTTATATTTAAGTTAAACACCCCCCGGGACCGGAAAAATAAGCTTTTAATCAAAATCGGCCAAAGAGTACTAGTACTTTACTGATGTACTTTTTCAGTTTTTTTCGATTTTCTCAAAATTTGCTCCAACGATTTTTTTTTAAATTCAAAAATCAATTATTTTTTAGATGCTCTTTAAAATGTATATTCTCATTTTGCAATTGAAATCTTCTGAAGACCACTTTACTCTTGTATTTCATAGGGTAGATAGGAGAAATGGTTGCCATGGTAACAAAATATAAATATTTTCCCATACTTATAAATTTTACATCTGAATTCAAATAATCCCTACTGCCGGGAACTAAATACATGTCGACACAAAAAATCTGGTGTGACAAGCACAGTACACAACTTTCGATTACCGAAGGTAAGAGAAAGTTGTGTGCTGTGCGCCAGTCACACCAGATTTTTATATTTATTTATATAAATAGATTAATTTTTTTTTTTTTTTTTTTTATTCTGAAGATGAATTTATTTTAATTGTATTCTAAACACTGACATAGTTTTATTATTACACCTTAGTTTACTAACATATTGCATATTTACTTGGCTATTGTTTGGGTTTAGGATATTTATATTTCACCTCTTATTCTTTCATTATCTCTCTCTCTCGCTCTCTCTCTCTCTCTCTCTCTCACCTGACTCGAATACATTACGACTTGAGCCCACTCACGAGAAGTGGTTTATTTATTTATTATCCCGGCCCGGTTATTTATTCGGACTTGTTGTTGTTGTGTTGCTGCTCTGTGTGTGACTGTTGATTCTGTCGCAGCGTTCGACAGTTACAACAATCGCAATGGCCCCTTCTCGTCGCGTCTTCTGACATGGCGCCCAATCCTCTCCTCATTCTCTCTTTTTCCTTTACACTTGTCGCTTTGGCCTTCACTCTCTCTCTCTCTTTTACCCATTTTTTTTTTTTTTTTTTTTTTATACTGCGACCTCTCTTTCTTTCTCTTTCTCTTCCTACTAAATTACGCTATTTTATTAAGTCATTTCATTCTTTTTCGTCTACACACATACACACATGCAACTCCAATAATTTATTTATTTATTAATTCTCATTTGGTTTTTAATAAAACAAAATGGATTTCAGTCGTTGCATTAATTCAATCGTCTCTCTCTCTTTCTCTCTCTGTGATATATTTTAATGGTTTTGGTAAAATGAAGCATGAGACTCGATTTTTATATTTGATTGAGAGAAGGAGAGAGAGAGAAATTGTTAGTAAATCAGGTAGATAATTTAACCGGTTTTCCCAAAAACCAGACTTCATAGGTATTTATGAGCAATCAATAAGAAACCATTAGTTTAAATGTTGGTCTCCAATAATATAAAAACTAATCCTCCAAGTCACGATTATATATTTATTAAAAAGTAAAAAAAAGGTGTGGTTTTCCAATAAAATACAAAAAAAGTCGATTTTTTTTTTGTTTTTTTACTAAATCATTTAGTTTGTTGATAGTTTTTTTTTTTTCGAATTCCCCATGGAAGTTAAATAGTTTAGATATTTGTTCGAATCAAGCTAGTATGTTTATTACTAAATAATAGAACAGAGTTAAATTGAAGAAACTACTATTTGTCTATTTTAAAAAGCAAGCGTTGACAGTTGGAAATGTCGTCAAATCATATTTGAAGTTATTAATAAAGTATCTAACAATAAGTGTCGCAGTGCGGGATGAAGAGTAAAGACTATCCTTAAAATTGTATTTTAGAATTTCACACTATAATTTAATAAATAATAGATGAACCAAAATAGGCATATAAGTAATTAATGATGATTGGGAAAGCCTGGTGTAGATAGATGTATGATGAAGGACAATTGAAAATGCTGGAGGTATTTTCAGGCCAAAATTTTATTCCACTATTCAGTCGACGTTTCGGAGGACTCAACGCCTCCCTTCATCAGGACTAATGTGGTTATAAACAAATGAACCTTCGCTGATTTAGTCATTAAAGAATGCATATAATAGTCCAACTTTGCCTGCTGGTTGGACTTAAAGAATGCATATACTTGTAATAGTCCAACCAGCAGGCGAAGTTGGACTATTATATGCATTCTTTAATGACTAAACCAGCGAAGGTTCATTTGTTTATAACCACATTAGTCCTGATGAAGGGAGGCGTTGAGTCCTCCGGAACGTCGACTGAATAGTGGAATAAAATTTGGCCTGAAAATACCTCCAGCATTTTCAATTGTCGTTCATCATACATCTAGGCATATAAGCTAAAATACCCTATCTCCATATGTAGGCGAAAGTCGGGTAAGCTTAGCAAAGCTAAGCTTTGACAATTTTTTGTGACCTCAATCTTTGGTCAATTTTGGTAATCGTTACATCAAAATCTTCCTACAACATTCTAGTTTAATACAATTGGGTTTACAATTTGGTTTCTTAAGATAAAGAAAAAAAATGCATTTTTGTAAAAAAAGTTTTTTTCGTCATCTTACCCGCACAGTCGGCGGGGGTCGGGTAAGATGACGAATAGATTCGGAAAGGTGATAACTGAATTAAACAATTTATTTTAACCTATTTAAAAAAACAGAAAACCAAAATTATGTACTTTTTTTATATATATTTTTACAAATCATGTATATTTGTTAAAAAACCAATAAATTAAACTTATGAAAAATAATCACACCTCCAAGTAGGGTGTGTAACTTGAAAATCATCCCAGCCCGTATAGACTGAATGGACTTATAGCTTGCACTTAAAAAAACTGTGGTGTGATAAGGATGTGGACTTCTGTCGATAGGTAATTTAACAGTAATAGTTTAAAAGTTCAATTACCGATGGCTCCCCTGAAAAGAGGCATTTTGTCCTTTACGACCTTTGAATTTCCAAATATCGAAATCGACGATTATATAAAGTAGACAAATATTAAACAGGGTAAGAAAAAGTAAAAATGAAGTACACTTATAAATAACTTACTTTATTTTATTATCGGACATAGTTTATATACAAAATTTCAAATCGGTAGTTAATCAGGGCTCTTCAGACACAGTAAATAAAAGCGTTTAAAATGCTTCTGAATTCAGGCCCAGTTTTTTTAATTCAAGAACATTCACTACAACGCAGAGTCGTTTTGTGTAATATCAGTTCAAACGTAAAAATATATTTAACTATAATTTTATTTCTTACTGCTAAAAATTGCTACATTTTTGCGAAATTTAAAAAATTTTAACCCAAAAACCAAGTTGAATTGATGTGAATATAAATCTGTTATCACTCTATTCGTTTAGAAAAGTTTCTCTGGTTTTGGCGTCTTTAAGAACACAGATTAATGATACACAGATGGGAAGGCTAGCCGTTTTGCTGGAAACAGTGCGACACTAGCGCACTCTCAGTACAGGCCAATGCAAAAATTCAAAACAGAGTGAAGTTAGTCTGGTTTCGAAGCTTGATAAGTTGACATATCTCCACCTCCCTGCATATAAAATCAGCAGACTTGTTTTGTTTTGTTTTTTTTTTCAGAAAACAACATTCATCAATATTTATTTATTTATTAATCTTTTAATTTTTTTTTTTAAATTTAGCTTTTTAGAACAAAGATGCCTAAAATAAGATTATGTATTCTATGTGGAAATCAAAACCAGGAAAATAGAACTCTTTTTAGTTTTCCTGCTAATGAAAGGTAAGTGAAATGTTTTTTTTTAACTTTTAATTTAACTTATTAATAAATATAAATATTATTTTTCAGAGGGAAGATGCGGGAAGATGCAATCAGGAAATTTATGCCTTTTCCTATTAATAAAATAGTCCTAAATCTTTGTAAAATCAAAAGGATTTCTCAAGATCATTTTGAAGAGAAGTGTTTCACCTCAACACTGAAAAACCGACTAAATAAATTTGCCGTTCCTTCAAAGTTTACAAAAAGAAGAAAATTTATCAGAAAATCATGCCTTGGTGCTAAGTATTTTAGAGACAAAATCTCCCAGTTCTTCGGTAATTATAAATCCCATCTTTTCTTATGAAGTAATCTGTTTTTCATAAAGATTTTTTTTTATTTTTCTTTTATTCTAGACACAAGCCAGAATACTGCTTTTTTTTCCAAGCGGTGAAATTATACTAATATATATTGTATATATATATGATGTATATATATCTGGCAGGGGAAAATACTTAAAAGAATGTATTTGATCTATAAATGCATTTGTATTTCTAATATAATATAGGAATTTTGCCTGCTTCTGTGTATATATTAAATATGTATTTTTTTTTTTTTAACAAAGACATTTTAGGCATTAATCGTCAAATTTTTGATTAATTAAAAATACAAAGATATATAATAAAATATATTTAATACCTTTATATTTATATATATATATATATATATATATATATATATATATATATATATATATATAAATTGTGTGTGTATAATTTTTATTGTTTAAAGGGAAATTTAGCAGGAAAAGCTGTAAACACAGATTCTACCCCGGATTCTTCGGTAAATATATTGATTAATACAATAACTTTTCCTGGCAATAATAATTTTTTTTCTTTCTTTTTTTTTTTTTTTTTTTTTTTTTTGTCAGACTTTTCAGGCCTCTCCAAAATCAAGAAAAATAAGATACTTTTTTTTTTTAAAACAATGAAATAATCACAAGTAGAAAACGCATGGGTGGGACTTAATATTGTCCCTCACTGTACATGTTGATTGTTAATGGACATACATTTCTATTTTTTTTTGTTTTGTTGTATTAAATTTGTATTGTGTTTGTTTGGCCCTTAGCCATTGAGAACTGGTGCCTCTAAGCGGGCCGTTAATAAATTTATTTATTTATTTATTTTATTTTTTTTTTAACAAAATACCTTCTACTTCATTATTAATATATTTATGGAAAGAGTCCTTTTTATCAAAAGCAAAATATAATTTTATTTTCTTAAACATAAAAAAAAATAGATTTTATTTCAAAAATAAATAATAACCAGCTCATGGTTAATTAAAAATTTTAATTATTTAAATATAATTTCATAAACCTATTATTATCGATTTCACCTTCGATAATCGACAAATTTCAAATTTTGGAGGCAATTTGTTTCATGACGTCACGCGATGGCAGCGACATCCCAAACTAGGAAAATTAAACTGTTACCATGTTTCCATTGCAGGTATAGGAGCCTTCCCATCTGTATATCATTAATCTGTGTTTAAGAATGTGCTTGTTATCCCCTCTCCCCCCCCAACCCCACCTTCTTTCCGTCTACTTCAGTCTCTTACACTACATTAGTTCTTACTTTGACACTTGTCCGTACGTAAATTCCTATGAAAGCACTTGAACTGTCAGGCTTTCGTTGATTTACAGTGATTGACAGGTCTAAGAGAGTGAGTGAGTGAGTGGATGGCGGCCCCTCTCGAACAATAAGGACGTGCTTTTGTGTTCAGGGAATACAATAGTTTTCTTTGTACACGAAGAGAAGAAATATGTATAAGAGAAACATCATTCATTATAATCTCTTATAATATTAAGACAAAAAAATAAAATAAAATAGAGAAATTAAAAAAATCTAAATAATAGAACCACTATTATGAAATATTTAAAAGAATCAGGAAATGACATATTGATATAGACCCAATTTTTTTTTTTTTTTTATTTTTACTCACCTATTGAAACAATTTTTTCACATTTGGTTTTTATCTTCATCAGGCATCCTAAGGTGTCAATGGCCTGCCCTAATGAGGACAAATAGGCCTAAATCCTTCTGTATTTTTTAGCCTGTCATTTCACAAAGGAATAAAAAACAAAAAAAACACTTATACATTTACTTAAACATTTAAAAAAAGTAAAAATTTGGTGTGACTATTGTGTATAAAATGTCCAAATATGAGATTAAAATTGTGAAAAATAACCATAGTTTATTTCAAGCAGTCAACATTTAAAATGCAAGTTTGAAACTAAGGTGCTATTATATCTCGACACAAAAAATCTGGTATGACCACCACGGTGCACAACTTTTTCTTACCGAAGGGTAAGAGAAAGTTGTGTGCTGTGCGCCAGTCACACCAGATTTTTTGACATGAATTCAATACCGGTACTTTCTTTCTATAATCGATAAAGATCTGTGGCTGTAGGCTTAATGATGATGGAGTCAGGAAAAAAACAAGATGACTGCAGCCAAATATTCTTTTATTTTAATTCTCGCCCTCACGGCTGACGTTCCGGCCCCGCTGTTGTTACAAATTTCCACACTTTTTGATTATTGCCAGCCGGCTCTGAAGATTGCCTAGATCTCGGGCCGGAACGTCAGCCGTGAGGGCGAGAATTAAAATAAAAGAATATTTGGCTGCTTTCTTCTTTCTCTAAATAAATTTATACAGTATATAGGTCTACTGAAGATAAGAGAAAGTAAAAATTGTTTTGGTTAGACTTAGCTATTTTCTAAAGATTGCGAGCCTGGTTATCTATGTAAGTAGAGTTCCATTCAGAAGTATCAATATAAAAACTCTCAATCCTTCATTTCTTAAAACCTATACAGATTATTACCCATCAGAGCAAATTATTCCATTCCTCTCAGTCTTTCCGGTTGTTTCATCTCTGTAAGCGTTCCTGAATGCTTAGGTTTTAATATTTTCTTTTCCGGAGCCTTCCCTCTCATTAAAATATTTAATTAGTAAAAAACTGTTAATGATATATATTATCAATCTCAAATTCCATAATAGGCCTATATAAATTAAGATTTTTTGTGCTTCAATTCAAGAGAATATATCATTCTACTATTGACATGTTAGTCCTTTTTCCCGTTATTGTATTTCCTAAGAGTGAAGTAGTAGTATAGGTATAATAATAACAATGATGAAGTATTCTTCTGTTTTTTATCGGCTGCTGGCAGTGACAGATTCCGATCTCTGCTGCACATATCTCTTCCGATTTCAGAAAGCGATAATGTGTCAATGCAACCCGCAGCTCGAGAATCCCTCAGCCTCCTTTTCTCTTCCTGGGTCCAGATCCCGGGTCCCTGGTCCCTTAGGAGTAGGGGAGAGAGTACCCAACTAAATACCGACGTTCGGCTCACGTTTTGCCTTACGCTCAATAAGGCACGTGAATTATTGGCCGCCGTTTCCGAGCCGTCTTTGCCGAAAATCAATTAGGACCCCCTCTCCACTTTCCCCCACCAATCCAAGAAATTATTGATATTGCATTAAATCTGACGAAACAGTATACAAGGGTGTTTGTCCTTTTTTTCAAATAGAATTACTCTTGAGCACTTTTCTCGACAAACATTAAGCTTTTATATTCGGGCTCGACTATAGAAAAAAAAATAAGATATTGCTTTGGCGGAAAATGTAGCTCAGGTCATTAGAAAAAGAGTTATTTACAGTTTTCACATTTACTTGGGTGACAATTAATTCAATTTTCTTTCTTTTTCACTTTCTTTAAGGACCTTCTTCTTAAAAGGCTTAAAACACTTAAACCAAAAAAAGGAAATTAAAATCTTAAAATATCCATTAAATCACTTGTAAGAGAAAGCAAACCATAAATGGTATAAATAATAGAACAAAAGGTTTTCTATAAAAATCATTCTTTCTACATTAAATTCTTTAAGTCCCGGGAGGTATAGACATTAGGTCCCTACATCAAAAAGATTGATCTGGTTGCTTTAGAGTTTTGATATTAAATTCAAATTTGGTCTGAGGCCTGACAAGAGAGTAGAGCAACAGCCAGCAAGATCAGTGCAGTTAAGCAATGACAAAGAACGGCTTAATTGCGAATCGGTGGCCGTATAAGCGTGAGAAATGTGAGATATCAGTAACTATTGAAAGTTAATATTCAATATACTGAATAAATAAAAATAAAATCCTAAAAGAAGCCGAAAAAGGAAATTAAAAAAAAAAAAAAAAAAAAATTGACGTTAATCATAGTTAATCATAAAAATTAGAAATAAAAATACTTTTTTTAACCCTTTTCGGCTACAGAGGCCATTTAGGGGTTATTTCTTTATTTTAATAATTTTTAATTACAAATAACGATGGCTACCAGGGGGCGTTCCACACGCTGATTGCTCGGGGTCACCAACCCCGAACTTTCCTCGCCCTCGGCATCATTTAACCGCAACGATTGTGGTGACTGTTGCTCTTCTCCGTTGCCAGGCCCTCCGGCATAAAAATACTTATTTTGTTCAAAATAATGCACGAACGATAATGCAATCAAAATGTAAACTGTCGAATGTAAATTTTAAAATCTGGTGTGCCTGGTCTCACAGCATACAACTTTCTCTTACCTTCGGTAATAGGAAGTTGGGTTCTGTGCTTGTCACAACAAATTTATGTATGCGACATATATTTAGTTTCTACCGATATAATATTTATAAACATGAGAAAATAGAGTTTAAAAAAATTTAAACAAAATCATCTGAAGGTATTTTAAAAAAATCAAAAAAATGAAAAAGTACATCAGTAAAGTACTAGTACTCATTGGCCGAATTTATTGAAATCCCGCGAGACGGCTATGAAATGGGTTTTTAGCTCAAGTATAAAATTTGAGTAGCGAAAGTTTTTTCGTTTTTGAGTAATTCCCTTAACCCACATTTTTTGATATTTCATTTGAAATTCATTCAATTTATTGATAAAAAATCCTCAATTTTCAGAAGATCTATTCCAGTTAAAATATCAAAACATTTACCTAAATTTCTATGAAAGAGTTTTATAGCTTCTAAATGCTTGTTTTATTGCTTTTCTTAAAATTGTCATTAAAACAGTCTACTTCTAATTCACTTGAATTTGAGTTTTTTTCACGATAATTTAAATCAATTTCAAGGGAAATATCAATAAGTGGGTTAATGAAATAACTCAAGAACGAAAAAACTCTCCATTCTCAAATCAAGGACGAATACAAGGGGGGGGGTAAAGGGGGTAATTACCCCCCCCCCCCCGAGATTTGAAAAAATACCTTTTTTTCGAAAAAAAAAATTTATTTTTAATGTAAAATTTTAAAAATTAATACTTAAAAATTTGATTTCTATTTATATTTTGGCCAACAAGTACAGAATGCGCCTTTAAATTACCGAAATTAAGAAAAAATAGTGTGCTGTGCGACGAGTCACACCAAATTACCTCCCCCCTCCCCGAGAAACACCTCTGGATCCGCCCTTGTCTCAAATTTTATACTTAAGCTAAGTATTCATGAAGAAAGCCTCTCGGTAGTACAGTAAAATTGTTCTTTTCATCATTTTTAGCATATTTTGTTTGAAATAAAAATTTTCAAACTTTTACTAGAAACCACTCTCTCCATATTCAAATTTAATTCAATTTCATAGCGAATTTGCAAATTTTATAATTAGAATTGAAACACCTCTCCTGCCAAAGAGAGAAATACTTGAAAAACTAAGTTTTCATTTTTCTACCCAAAAACTCTCCCCCTTAGATATTGTCTAGATTCATTTAGGAGTTGCTTTATTAAACTTGAGATCCCCTTCGTCTGTATTTCTGTACTCTACTCGTATTTTCTTCTCGATTCTAAATCCAAGAACTTTTATCGATTTTTCGAGTCGTAAGTACTTCAATTTCGAATAAGGATATTGGAAATTGGGTAGTTCAAGTGAAGAAAGGTTTAAGCTTGATCTTTCGTAAGGGGGGGGGGGGATTCAATAGAAGAGAGAATCGGTAAAGTTTTGATTGTAAAGTTGGAGGATTTTTTTTTATCTCAGGTTGTTTATTTATCGGTGTGATGTCCTAAGAGTTGGATACGATTCAAAGCGACGTCTTTAAAACCGCGTTATCCTTTTAACGTGGTTAGCATAGTTCTCTTTGGTGATGGAGGCGGCGGCGGCAGGGGGGGAGAGGTAGTGGGTGCCACACAGCAGCCTTTCTTCCTCTACCGTGGAGATTCATTTCTGCACGGCCATTAAGACCGTCCATCTTGTCGCTACGCAGGGGCGGAGGGCGGATCCAAGTACCGGCTCTAAATCGCTCAAGGATCAGACACCGTGAACCGAGGGACACAAATCTGCCCCCCGTCGTCCGTCTTGGTGCCTGCCCGAGGGCGGATTACACCACCCCCAAGGCGGGGGTACCGACTATAAAACCCCGCTATCAATGGGTGCGGGGGCCGTTACGCCGTTACGTTGATAACGGTGCCGATTCTTCTCGACAAGCCAAGATGGACGCCCCTCGAGGTACGACGGCCTGACAGAATTATGGCCCACCACCCCCGCAGCTCAGCTCTCTGCTGATTCCGCAAACAACACTCCCGGCTGGCGATAAATTCGATTGTCTTTCAAGCCAGAAATAACGGCCGCTAATCTGCAGACTAAATAAATAAAATGTTAAATTCGTCCTCTTTCTTCTCTCTCTCTCCCTCTTCAAGTTCGAACTCATCTCATATGTCCGGCCAAGAAATATTTTCAACCCACTTTTCATTTTTATTATAATTTATAAAAGTGTCCCTTTTTATTTTATTTCCTCCCCCCCCCCCTCCCCACCTCCTTCTCTTCCTTCTTGCTCCGGGGTCTTTTTTTAAATCTCTCTCAAGAACTCTTAAATCGATTTTGACTCAAGATGAGAACGAGTTCTTATGCTGATGACATTAAAATATTTGACAATTGGCGACCGTTGCCAAAGAATTCATCAAAACATGATCAGATATCAAAGAATTAAACTTTTTTTTTATTTTTAAAGATGACCTTTAAGAATACAATGCCCTTTACAAAATAAATGGCAACTATTAACCATCCTCCCTCTAACTTCTGAGTATACATGACAGGGAAACGACAAAATAATAATCTAAAAAAAGCTCTTAGGTAGCCTATCGAAATAAAAAATATTTAATCTCAGTTTCTGTACTAAATAAATCAATTATCAGAAAAATTATAAAAAGCTTTATTGGAGATATAAACACAAATTAAGATCAACTGAACCAGTAAGATAATTTAATTTAAAAATGTACTTGTTAGTTTAAACAATTTAAATAAACTAAATTTTATTTTCAGGATTTTATTCATTCACTGTATGAGAACTGAACATCCAGTTTCGGTCATTTATGTTCCGTGAGCCGTTGGATGTTCAGTGCATCATTCATATTAAGAAGTAAACTTCCAAAATTATTATGTCTTTGTGTATTTTGTTAAACCGCGACTGTTTAATAAATTTGTATAATATGGGTCTCTATGACTGTATATTAAAAAAAAAATGAACAATATTATTTATTACTCGCTATTTTTTACAAAAATAAAAATAAAATTGTTCTTTTTTAACTTACAGTCATAGAGGCCCATATTATACAAAATTATTAAACAGTTGGGGTTTAACAAAATACACTTAGACATGTTTCCTTCAAACTACTAGCAAAGACTTAACGCCCCTTAATTTAACAAAAAGGTTATCGGACAAAACGTTTTTGCCTAAAACTGTTTTTCAATGCTTTTCTATGGGTCAACGCACACCCAAGAGACAAAACACAATTGTTTTTTTAAAAAAATTTTTTTATTTTTCCTCCAAAAATTTTTTTAAAAAAAATTAAAATAAAAAAAAGTTTTTTTTTTAAATTTCCCAAAAACACAGAATGAAATTTTTCCTTAGGGGGTTTCGAAAGATTTTGACATGGTTCGACATCATTGAATAAAATGTTGCCATTGAGCATTTTGCTCAATCGGTGTGCGTTGGCATTGAGCAAAACGTTTTGATCTTGGACACACACACACTATCTCTCACATTCACTAGTGGGCGTTTCCGCCTATCTCCACTTGCTTTTGGACAAAACATTTGTTCGAAAACATTTTTGCTCAATCGGTGTGCATTGATGAGCAAAATGTTTTGTTGGAAAACGTTTTGCTTAATAGGTGTGCGTCCAGCCTAAGACTAAATTAAAATTGTGTCTTTATTAATACCAAAACTCTTTATTTTTTCTAATACAAATCTATTTTATATCATGAAGGTTTTGTTTTATCTTTATTTATCTTATTTTAAAACAATCCACTGTAGAAGTCAGGGCGGATCCAGAGGTGTTTCTAGGGGAGGGGGGGTAATCTGGTGTGACTGTCGCACAGCACACTATTTTTTCATAATTTCGGTAATTTAAAGGCATATTCTGTACTTGATTGGCAGAATATAAATACAAATCAAATTTTTAAGTATTCATTTTTAAAATTTTACATTAAAAATAAATTTTTTTTCGAAAAAAGATATTTTTTTCAAATCTCGGGGGGGGTTATTTACCCCCTTACCCCCCTTGTATCCGCCCTTGGTAGAAGTCCTACAGCAAGTGGACGAAACATTGTCTGGGGTCAATTACAGTTTTGTTAAAAGCTTTAATGAACCTCTTGGTGCAAATCCTATTGAATACATTTTTTGATAGTTAAATTTTTATTAGTTATATAATTTAAAATATTTGAATAAATTATTTTCGTTTTATTAAACTTTCTAATTGACCGAATTATGCGAGGTATTATGCATCTAACAAGTCAATAGATTAAAAAATTTTCTTCTATAGATCTAAAATGCTTATGATAAAATTGATACATCTCTTCCTTTATGATTTCTACCCATATTTATCAATCTTTAAGTTAATATATATTAAAATGCCTGGGGGAATTGTTTTTCTTCTCCCTCTCCCACACAGGCCTAAAGATCAAATCAAACCAAATTGGTTTATCTTTTTTTGACAGAGTGATTTTTTTCTTTTTTTTTTTAAGGGAATTTTTTGACGGACAGCTGAACTTCTACTTTCGGAATTTGATATAATTATCTTGATTCCCCTTGGGATATAATAATGTGAGAGATTCAGAATCGAGATTAATGCCAAGATCTACTAATGAGTGTATGTGTGCCCCAGCATCAACCACTTGGTCAGGTACTCATCGAGTATTTTATTACGAGTTTTATATGAACCTGTTTCTTTCTGTATCATAGTTATATTTATATATAACCTCAAATAATGGGGAATATTAAAATACCCATATCAATAAATAATTCGAAAGACGACCTTGAGATTACGAATCAGTTGAAAAGATTCCTCTGATACTGATCACATTTTATTCTTTCTTGTTAGTAAAAAATAAATAATTTATAGATTAATTTTAATATAAACAATATTTACTAGCCTAGTTATTTTGTTTTTACAAAGCCTCTCATCATTTCATTAAAATTCTTAAACTCGTTTTAAGATTAAATAAATTTGATTATATGCGGTATAATATAACTAGTATATAAAAATAATTTCCTTGCTCAGGATATATAATAAAATTTCACTATAACAAAATATTAATAATTTATTTTGGAGAGTAGGAAAATTAATTAAAATTAATTATAAACACGTCATCTTTAGAAGTAATACAAATTACGAGAGGACACACTGAGTGCCAAAATATGTAATGAGCATTTATAGCAAGAAATATATTGAAACTTATCGCCTTGTGTTTTTGATTAATTTTACCTACTGCTAATGTTTCAACTTGAACCTACGGTTGCCAGTTGAAATATATTTTGAAAAGCACTGATTTTACTTTTTTACTTTTATTACCTCTATGTATGTTAATATATAGAAAGAGAAAGTATTGGATTCATGTCAAAAATTCGATGTCAAGATTTTGACGGATATACACGTTTTGGGGCCCCTGAGTTAAAAAAAAGTGTTTTTCCCGACATGGTCTGCCTGTGTGTCTGCCTGTCTGTCTATGAACAAAATAACTGTTGTTAAAATCTTATATTTAAGTTAGGCACCCCCATGGGACGTGACACGAAGCTTTTGAGCAAAATCGACCAAACAGTACTAGTACTTTACTGGTGCACTTTTTCAGTTTTTATCGATTTTCTCAAAATTCGCTCCAACGATTTTGATTAAGATTCAAAAATCAATTAATTTTTAGATGCTCTTTAAAATGTATATTATCATTTTGTTATTGAAATCTTGTGAAGACCACTTAACCAAATATCAATATGTGTCGACACAAAAAATCTGGTGTGACAAGCACAGAACACAACTTTCGATTACCGAAAGTAAGAGAAAGATGTGTGCTGTGCGACCAGTCACACCAGATTTTTTATTTCATTTTATTTTTAAAACCAGGACCGTCGTTTCACATAAAGGACCATCTTAAAAGCTACAAACCATGAAAAAATAACATTAAAAAGATAATTATAATAATTACAATTACATAAGATTTTCATTTTCATTTTTTTAATAATTATATTTATGAGGATATAGATATTTATATTTATTTTAGACATTAACCTGGATAATTATAAAAATATGAAAATGAAAATCTTATCTAATTGTAATTGATTATATCTTTTTAATGTTATTACTTCATCGATTGTAGCCTTGAAGATGGTCTCGTATGTGACCGAAACGTCGGCCCTGGTTTTAATAATAAAATGAAATAAAACTAGCTGCGTTGCTCATTTTTTCTACCAAATTTAAAATAAATAAACTAACTATTAATAAACTATTATTATAAAATAGCTATAAGAAAATGAACTAAAAATTTGGAGATAAATAAATTAACAATATCGAGGCCTAGTCCAAGTGGGTACAAATGAGTTTTTAACTCTTTCTGGAAAAAGAATTAAGTTGCCATTCTTTTGTATTTTTGCCTTTACTAATAACTTGTAAAAAGCACATAGTTTAATATTTTTTATTTATTTTTTCTAAAATTTATTTGACTTTTTCGGCATCTTAGAACCCTATTGATTGGTACCCAATTCAATTGAAATAAATTTCTGGCCTGGGACGCAAAGCGAACTCTTGATCTTTGGCTCCAGAAGCTAATACTCTACCTCTAAGCTGGTTTAATAATTGAAATATTGTTGAAAAGTATTCAATTGCTTAGGGTCAAAGATTTATTTACAGTGAGAAGTTTTTAAATTGTTTTTAGAGGATTCAAATTAGTAATTAATAAATTTAAATATATTTTTTATTGTACTTCGTACTGGAAATGAACCTTTGGCCTTTGGATGATGAAGTAAAAGTTTTACCTCCTAAGGGACTGAATACTTTTCAATATTTCAATTATTAACCTACCAGTTAATGGTGAATCTTCATCTAAGTGTCCTGTTTGATTTCCCACCCTGTGTAAAAATTTATGTTCTCAAAAATAAAAAAATAAAAAAATTAAGCGTCATCTTCGGTTAGCGCTCAGCTCGTTTCGTTTTAATTACTCTTTATTATTTAATTTTGCAATATTCTATTGGTTTAGATTAATCAAGTGTAATTTAAATTAAATCCGATACATTTGTGTTGTAATGAGAGAAGCGAGAGTGAGATGGCAATTGACAAAGCGAGAGGGGAAATAGACAAAGGAGAAAAGCAAAGCCCTCTCTCTCTCTCTCTCTCTCATCTATCAGCCTTAGAAATATGCACCTTGGCTGGCAAAAAGCCTTTTAAATAACAATTAGCTGAAAATTTATAGTACTTTTTATTTTCAGTCGTCTTCTCCAACATGTCACTCTTATTTATCTCGATTGAATAATTAAACATTTCGATTTACATAAATATTAATGGGGATGGAAAGGAAAAAAAACTTTTATTTTAATCCGCATGTTTTTTATAAAGAAAATAAAAATATCCTAATGAAAATGGTGTTTAGTTTTTTTTAAGACTTATTGCACAGCTCTTCATTTAATGCATTACAAAAGCCTGAAGTCAGTCAGAAAGGTCTTTTTCGATTGTATTAGTGCCTCTTGACAGGCGCCAGGGTAGAGCCTACAATTCTTGAAACCTTCATCTTATCTATTCGCACTTCAAACATTACTGTCAGACCTGACATGTTATGGTTACTCTAAGGTGAAACTTTTATGGGAATAATACTGAGGTTCAAGTTTCCTTCATCAAGAGGGGACATCTCTCAAAGAATCGGATAATATTTTGCCATGAGGTGGATTTGAACTTGAGTTTTTTTTTTGTTTTCAACTCAGGATTATCAACTTAATTGCTTTATCCCCTCGGCTAATCACCTGCTTATTAAAGCACTGAATATGTGTTAAGTTTTAACAATTAATGTTATGATAGTGTCTACTAATTACCAATTAAGATGTTTATTTTTAGTTGAAAATATGCCACTAAAAGAAAGGTCTCCAAGATTAAATAAGTAGATATCTCTTCTCTCTTTGCCTTATTTCGGATCTTTATGTATAATACAAGTGGTAAAGCCCGCGTTTGGCGGGGTTACGTCCCCTGGACCCCAGCGAGCAAATTTTAAAGTTTTCAATTTTCCCCCTCTGATTTAAGGTTTTAAATTTTTCTCTTTGAGTGGCTCCACTTCCTGTATGTCTGGCCAATCAGCAAGAAAACAGGCACATACACACAGGGACAGGAAGTCAGTGGCTAGCTCTTTATAAATAAAGAATTATATATATATCATCCATGAAGTAATTATGAAAAACATATAACCAAGTATTTATTAATTTAAATAAGCGAAAAATGTAGGTACCGCCGGGAGTCGCACCACGGATCTGTCGATTTACGCTCAACATGCCCTACTACTGGACCACAGTACCGCACTCGCTTATTTAAATTATGATAGATCGCTAATTTCAGTCTACTAGAGAAACGCCTCTCAAATCAAGTAGCCTGAAATTAGCGATCTATCATACTTTTGGAATTGGATAATATTTTGCCATGAGGTGGATGGACTACTATTTTTATTTTATATCAGAGTATATCAGTAGTAGGGCATATTGAGCGTAAATCGACAGATCCGTGGTGCGACTCCCGGCGGTATCTACATTTTTCGCTTATTTAAATTAATAAATACTTGGTTATATGTTTTTCTCTTTATAAATAGTAATGATAATGATTAAACGACCTTGATAAGGGAAGTGGCATAAAGGGAATCAGAAGAAATGTCAGATTTAGAATGGGTAACTCGCTAACCCCTTATTCACAAGACGAGCACCTGAGAGAAAGATCAAATAAGCAGATAAGGTTTTAAATTTGACCCTGTTCTTTTAAATTCAAACATTTGATCATAGGGCGATTTGGAATCCATTTTTTTATTTATAAAATACAAATAAAATAAGTATTTTTTTTTTTTTATTAAAAAAACACTCACACTTTTTTCTCATTCACACTCACACTCACACACACATTCACACAGTCTTTTCGGCAACTCAGGCCATATAAGACTTTTACGATAACCGTTATTGATTAATATACATACAGTATATGGTGTCCAGGCATTCTTATTTAAGCCATTTGGTATCCAATTGGCTTAAATAAAATCATCGGACTGCCTGGGGTCCGAACCCGCGATGTTTGGTATACGAGGTTAGCACGCTAACCTCTACGCCAAGCCCCGAGGGCAAGTATTTATTAATAAACAAAAATTTCAATTTCAGATTAAAAATGTAAATTATCAAAAAAATTTAATAGCTAAATTTTAATTTTGGATTTGATAAAAAAAATTTATCTCATAAGTTTATTCAAAATTTCTACAATTTGAAATAGCCATAATTATTTGAAATTTTATTTTCTGATATAAAATAAAAATAGTAGTCCATAAGTAAATATTCATATAAAATACCATTTTAATTTAACTAGTTCTATCGAAATTGATTGATTTATTCTCTAAACTAAATATTATTTGTGAATAATTTCTACGCAAAATAATTTGTTCTTAATGGTTTGTTTACATATCAATTAATACCTCCAACAATAAACATCCTACTGATGATCTCCATGTCCAGTCAGCTAAACATGATCTAGAAAAATTTTGTTGTCTCTATGAATAATGATCCTGTTAATAGACATAAAATAACTTATAGCTCTTGAGGAGTAAAATCGATTTTGACGTAACAATTCAATCTTTCACTATTAAAATATAATCGTTAAAAAATTTGTCGAGTTTTTTTTTTTTTTTTTAGAGCCGCTGACACGGAAAACATACAAGTCGTTTTGATTGAGAGAGTAGTGGGGGGGGGGATAAGGCACAACCCTTTCCTCACTCAACAGGCATCAAACAATGTTTATCATAAATACGTCCCCGTCTGCTGAGACGAAACACTCAGAGAGAGAGAGAGAGGAGGGAGAGAGAGAGGAGGAGTGAGATGCTGATGGGGAACACGTGTGTAACATTCCGGAGGTAAACACAAATGGGATCGTTCCACCCCACACAAATAATTGATCTCAAAATATTATGATGGCAGCCGTCAGCGATTCAAATTGTCCGTATCAAAACCCAACCATGAGGCTTATGGTTTCTAGCGTGCAACACAAGACTAAGATCGAGGCGACAGAGAATTTTCATTAGTCAGATCTCTCTCTATTTCTCTGACACTTTGAGCGCTATGTTTATATTTTTATATGATAGAATTAAAAAATTAAAGGGTCGGACTAAGCCGAGCGCACAACTTTGCCCACCCACTATTCAAGAAAAAAAATATTGCCCCCCTCCTAATGGTCTGATGCTATACATATTATATATAATTTTACTCGGGAGGAAGTCTAGTTTCTGAATATATAAAAAAAATTATAGGTTATGTAAGAAAAAAATATTGCCCCCCCCCCCCCTAATGGTCTGATGTTTACCAAAAGCTTTTCAGTTCTTGGCCTCTACCTCTAGTTTATGGGTGCAACCTACGGCTGATGGGCAAAGTTAAAAAAAATTCTTTAATTCACTTAATTTTAGTTTCTTACTATTATCTGAAATCTTTCCTATGAAGTACAAGAATAAAGTGGGATTTAAAAGATTTCAAGGGCAAAATGAGAATAGCAAAATGATAATATACATTTTAAAGAGCATCTAAAAAATAAGTGATTTTTGAATTTTAATCAAAATAATTGGAGCGAATTTTGAGAAAATCGAAAAAAAAAAACTGAAAAAGTACATCAGTAAAGTACTAGTACTTTTTGGCCGATTTTGCTCAAAAGCTTATTTTTAGGCGAAAATAAAAAAATTGTGTGCTGTGCAATCAGTCACACCAGATTACCAGGCCCCCTGAGCAGTGGCGGATTAATTCAATTTTGTCGGGGGGGCGGTTTTTTTTTATTTTTTTTTATTTAAGGACTTTGTCGACATCTATAGCCATTTAGACCCCTTTCCTATTTATTTAAATTGATTGGTAACAAATTCAATTGAAATTAATGAGCGGAAATCATAATTTCTTTAGATTACTTTATAACTGTTTGAATTGCTTCTCGGGGGGGGGGGGGGGGCGATCGCCCCCACCGCCTCTTTAATCCGCCCCTGCCCCTGAGAAACTTCTCTGGATCCGCCCTTGTTTTGAGCAAACGTAATGTAATTGAACGTTTCGGTTTTTCTTTTGTCTAAAAAATCCAAATATTAAAAAATGTTTTTAATTTTCTAATTACATTAGCTTACAATTTCCAATAAATAATTGACAAGAAAATTACCTTGAATTTATTTATTAGCCCCCGGGTGTGGCATAGTAGGTAGCGTGCCTACCTCATATGCCAAACGTCGCGGGTTCGGACCCAGGCAGTCCGATGATTTTATTTAAGCCATTTGGATACCAGATGGCTTAAATAGAAATGCCTGAACCCTCAATATATATACATTAATTACAACGCTTATCGTCTAAAGTCTTAAATGGCCTGGGTTGCCGAAAAGACTGTGTGAATGTGTGTGGAGTGTGAGTGCGAATGAGAAAAAGTGTGAATGTTTTTAAAAAAAAATTAAAAAAAATTAATTTATTTATTAAAATTAACTTTTCCTGTTTTAAATTTAAAAAATCTTAAAAATACCAGTTAATGACCATGTCAAATGTCAATGAAGAGAAGTTTTTTTAATCCTTTTAATTCGTTTTTTTGTAGGTTGTAGGCTACAACTTTTACCAGCTAAATAAGAAAGTAGGCAAATTAATTTGAGCTACTATTACCATTAATGTGGATTTACGATAAAGATTTCTTTTTTGACTATTTTCCTTTTCTTTTTTTTATGGATTTTGACAAATATTCAATTTTCATAAATTCAAACTTCTGAGACGGTTTCAATTTGTAATTGATACGAATCCAGGTCAGAGGCGGACATTTCGCGCAAGTTATTGCAACATCTCTTTTCCACCGGAAAGAATATAAGTTAAAAAAAAGAGGCAAAAAGGCAATTGGTACGGGGTGTTACTTTTTATTATTATTATTTTTTTTATTTTTTTTTTTTTTTGTTTCAAAATGCATAATTATTTTCTGATTATCGAACAATTTAAAAATTAATTTATTTATATACAGTATAAAAAAAATTAAATCGTTTAGAAAAAAGCGATAGATGGATTGGTTGGTTTCTATTATATAAGCTCCATTAAACAATTTGATCATTTCTAGTTGACGAAAAATCAATGGCTTGGTCATTTCTAATTAAGTCGAAATTGATACTTCTCATCAACTCGCTCCTAGTCATTTCTGGTTAAGCCACATCAATGCTTCTGCCATATTTAATCGTGCAAAAATCAATATTTTTTGGATTTAATTCAAGTGCAAAATCATTTGTATTTATAAAACAATTCAATTTGTTTCAGTTGTGTAACATCCCCTGTGTAATAATAATTAGGGGAGTCAGCCTGAAAATTATTATTGATTTTAGTAAAGAAAATAATACTAACAAGTAAGAGGTTTTTCGGACAAAGCGGAGTCAATAAAATTTTGGTAATTGTCACATTTTTTTATTTAAAAAAAAAAAAAAAAATCTGGACCGATAGAACACAACTCTCTTACTTTCGGATCTGACAGACGAAATTTTTTGGTGTCGACAATTTACGTACTGGGCCCATGAAAAATGTGGAAGTGGCTCAGTCTTCTTTGTATGCGACAATTGTGAAGAAGATGAGGAAGATTAATGGACAAAGTACCCACTACCCTGTGACAAAGTACCCTTCTTCGGGGGCACTTTGTCAAGTTTTTTCGAATTTTTGACATGAATTCAATACTTTCTCTCTATAGTATATTAACATAAGCCTATATTACCGGTATATTGGTAAGAAAACGTTAATAAAGGCCTTTGAAATGTAGTATTAGAAATAATATTTTTAATAATTGATGGTCGATGAAAAAATAATACTTGAGTTTTGGAAAATATTCTCCGCTCCCGATATTTCGAAGACAAATGTCCTTTCTTCAGTACAATGCGATATTATTAAATACAATTTCCTCTTACTCTTGTTAGTTAAATATTTTTCGATAATGAATAAGATATTAATATTTAATATGTCTCGATTCGGAGTCATAAATATAACAAGGTAACATGATTGTGAGTATGCTTTTTGTTGGTGTGGCTCAGCATTGCCCCCGGTAATCGAACTCGGTGGGCACACCGATGCCCCAGAAAGGCTGGAGATCCTGGGTTCGATTCCCGCGGATCTTGGAGCACTTGGCTCAACAAATAAAAAGATAGGCTACTCACAATCATGTTGAATTTCCTATTATTTTGTTCTTTATAAAATGGATTATATTGAATGTCAGGTATGCATTTAATCATTAAATATAAATTAAAATTATTTTTAAATTGTACAAAATGATTTATACATAAAATTTAATCAAATTAAAATTTATAAGTCAATAAGATGTCAATTGAGAGTTAATTTTACAATTAAATAAAGCGGTTTGTAGAAAACCATTGAGATGAAATAATGGAATTGTTTCATGAATGATTGGCAGAAAAGTTGATGCATCAGCTGCAATGACAAATGGAATTTATTATGACGGCCTGTGAGCATTTGTCGATTATTGTTCGAAAACGAATCAAACAACACTCTGGATTTTATATTCAGTATTGTATTAAGATATAAATATTACAAAAGAAAAATTTGTTTTTATAAAATAAATAATTAATTATTAGATAAAATAAATTTTTTTTTACTTTCTCTTAGCTATTTATGTATATAATCTATATTGAGCTGCGAGGTTCCCCCCCCCCCCCACTGAGACTTGAAAATATGCTTTTGATCAAAATCGGCCAAAGAGTACTAGTACTTTACTGATGTACTTTTCCAGTTTTTTTATTTTCGATTTTCTAAATCTCTTTTACATTTTACCAACATAACAAAAATAAAAATCCTAAAATTTTATAAAATTTGGTCAAATCCTACGTTTATTGGACGCCCTTTTTTGCATCTCCGATGTTTTTGATTAAGATTAACATATATTAAATAAATATCAAATGTCAAGATGTCAATAAAACGTGTCTATAAAAAGTTTCGCTTGGGGAAATATGTTTGTGCATGAATAAAATCAAGCGGCTTGGACAATTAAAATGCTTGCGCAAAATTCTCCTACAGTTTGCTTGTACAAAAAGATTGCACGTGCATGCTTGTCAAGTTTGCAGTTACATGTGTAACCTCCTTAACTTGTACTCAAAGGAAAGACAGGATAAATGGTTGCTATGGTAACAAAATATAAATATTTACTCATGTTTAGAGGTAAACATCTTGAATTATAATTTATTGGCGAAAACTAAATATATATCGACACAAAAATCTGATGGGAAAAGCACAGAACACAACTTACAATAACTAAAGGTAGGAGAGAATTTTGTATGCTGTACGACTATCACATCAGATATTTTTTTATTAGCTTGGTCCCTTGCAATCAGAGAATAAGAAAGAGGGTGAAGAAATTCAGGGAGAATTAAATAGCTTTCTGGCCCCATTTTAATTGTCGACTACGCAAAATTTAGACAAAAAATCTTTCTGAATGGCTTTTTTTCAATATGGCATCTATAGTCAATTAGTATAATAAATTTTGAAAATAGAAGGTATTTTAATCAACTTATTTAGTATAAAATAAAATTCTCTACTTTTTATTCCTTGAACGAACTAACTTTAAAATTGTATATGTCGAAGGTAGACGAGACGCCCTCTTGTCACTTGCGCATTTTGCATTTTAATTTCAGCAATCGGCTCTAACTTCATTCATTTCTCGTAGTCGGAGAGAAGTAACGTTTTGTTTTACAAATGTTCAAATTAATTTTTCATTTTCAAATAAATTTTAGAAAAACAAAAAAAAAATATTCCAATTAGACGTACGTGAAAATAGAATAAAATTTAGATTAAATTAACTAAATTATATACCAGATGAATTCAAAAGAATCTGGTGTGACTCGCACAGTACACAACTTCCTCTTACCCCCGGTAATCGAAAATTGTGTTCTGTGCTTATCACACCAGTTTTTTTTGTGTCGGAAATATATTTAGTTTCCGCCGATATATTAAGGATGTAAAATTTATAAACGTGGGTAAATATTTATCTTTTGTTACCATGGCAACCATTTCTCCTATCTTTTCTTTGGAGTACAAGAGTAAAGTGGTCTTCAGAAGATTTCAAAGGCAAAATGAGAATATATATTTTAAAGAGAATCTAAAAAATAATGAATTTTTGAATTTTAATCAAAATGGTTGGAGCGAATTTTGAGAAAATCGAAAAAAACTGAAAAAGTACTAGTACTTTTTGGCCGATTTTGTTCAAAAGCTTCGTGCCACGTCCTAAGGGGTACCTAACTTAAATATAAAATTTCAACCTCATAGCGCTTTTTGTTCTTGAGATACATGTATTTTGTTACACAGACAGACAGACCATGTCGCGAAAACCACTTTTTTGGATTCAGGGGGCCTCAACACGTGTATAACCATCAAAATCTCGACATCGAATTTTCGACATGAATCCAATACTTTCTCTCTATAAATATATATTACATATAGGTTAAGAGAAAATAAAAATAAATTCTCTTACAATTCTATTAGATAAGGATAATCCTATGCTCCTATGCTTTTACTTCTACCTCTTTTTGGACTAATTACTAAAGAAATTAATCTATATATATAATAGCGGTGTGTCCTTCTGCCCGTCTGTCACGCTCTGTTTGACCAACTTCCCGTTAAAATTTTGAAACGAAATTTTGCAAGTCTTATAGAGGACGTGATGGAGAGTCCCGGAAAAATACTCGGGTCCCGAAATTCCTACAATTTCTCCCATAGAAAATGTAAAGAGAAATATTTATGTATTTTTTGTATACTATGAATCTAAACAAATCCTCAAGCAGACACTGGATTGGAATACGTAGAAATAATAATTTTCTTTGCCCTCGGAGCTTGGTATAGAGGTTAGCGTGCTAATCTCGTTAACCAAAAGTCGCGGGTTCGGACCCCAGGCAGTTCGATGATTTTATTTAATACCAAATTGGATACCAAATAGCTTAAATAAGAATGCCTGGATTCCAAATAAATATATTATAAATACTAGTAACTTTTAAAGTCTTATATGGCCTAAGTTGAAAAAGACTGGGTGTATGTGTGTGTGAATGCGAGTTTGAATCAGAAAAAAGTGTGAGTGTTTAAAAAGCAAAGCCCGTCTGTTTAGATGCCAAGGCGGGTGGCGCGGCTAGTATTTATTAATTCAGTTCTTAAAATCTAGAAGAGGCAAACTACGCCAATAATAATAATGTAATTGAATTTATTGAATCGACAAATCGGGAGAAAAGTATTTATGAATTATTAGTAGAAGAACCTTTGTATTAAATAAATAAATAAATCCGAGATGAGTATTGATATTAAGGAATTTTGACTTCAAGCCAAACTATCCAGATCAAAAAAAGAAGTTGAAATTATATAAATTAGCCCTAACAAATAAATAAAAGATTTTTGGACGTGGTTGGTGTTTTATTTTTTCATTCAATTCATTGAACAGTTACGTTAGAGGAATACAAGAAATGGGAGGGGATTAGGGTTGCGATCTCTTTAAAGAATAATCAAAAGACTTCTTTTATAAGAAATGAAGATTTCTTAAGCCTCAAAGTTGATTTTATTTCTTTTTTAACTAAAAGAAAGAAAAAAAAAAAAAAATAACGAAACCAGTTGACGTTTTTTTGTTTTTTTGTTTTTTTTTTTTCAAATAAAATTCTAATAATTATTATCAAAATATGAAAATACAGTATATTTATATGATTAAGGTTTAGAATGGAGTAAAACTTTTTATAAATCCTTCGAAATATTAATGTTTCTGCGCAATTACGGTTGAATATTTTTGCTTACCAAGAATAATTAAATTTAGTGCCTTTTGTATCAGGGTTTATTAAATAATCATATATATATATATATATATATTTACAAAAAAGTGGTGAGCGAGGTTTATTTTAACAAAAAAAAGGTCATGTCAAAAATTAATTGTCGAGATTTTGATGGATATACACGTTTTGAGGTCTTCTGAATCCAAAAAAGTGGTTTTTGCGCCATGGTCTGGCTGTGTGTGTGTCCGTGGATGTGTATTCAATTTTAAGCACCAAGGAATTGAGCTAGGATGTTGAAATTTTATATTTAAGTTTTGTACTTTCCTGGACCGTGAAAATAAGATTTTAATCAAAATCGGCCAAAGAGTACTAGTACTTTACTGATGAACTTTTTCAGTTTTTTCGATTTTCTCAAAATTCGCTCCAACGATTTTTTTTTAATTCAAAAAAGAATAAGTAGGCTACTCCTAACTCAAATTATACCGAAAATGAGATATTAATACCAAAAGATTAATACTTAATGCATATGTTAAAAAAGAGTCATATTTCTTAAAAAAAAAAAAAAAAATTACATCCAGTATCAGTAGTTATCCTAGGCAGTTTTTTGTATTCTTCTAAAGTGTCAATAAATGAGTTAAGAGCTTTTTTTGTGTATATAGTCGATATGCAATTGAATAATTAAAATAAATTCAAATCTATTTTATTTTTGTAAGCTCTATGGGAATTTGAAGTGACTTTAATGGGTCACCTTTAAAAATTGTGGCAATCTTAAAATTTTATAACCGACAAAAGATTAATCAGTAAGAAGAGCAGTAGGGCCAAGGGCTGAGAAGAAGAAGAAGAAATTGGCAAGTTGGCCCTTTGGCTTGCAGGTTATCACCCCTAGTCCAGGAGAGAGAGAGAGAGGAAAGGGTCACGGGATGGGAAATAAGGGTATGGGTATAGGTGGGGGAGTGGGTTAGCGCCCTTTTTCCCGGGGGTAATTAAAGGGCGCCGGGACAAAGCGCGCCATAAAACTCGCGGCCGGCGGCCGCGTCACCCATCTATCTCTGGCTTCCTTTCAGAGCCGCGGTCCAGCGATTCAAAGAGCCTGGCTTTCATACGGCAGATTTATCGCCGGCCAGAATTGTCTAGCTAAGCCTCCCCCGCAGTAGCACTTTGTGTGCCTATGCACTTTCCATAAGAGAGATCCATAAATTGTGCGTCCGAACGCTTCGTCTTTTTTTTACGCGTGCCATAGCCTCCTTCTCTCTCTTATATCACTGATTTATAAATATGAGGCCTCGGAATAATGTCCGCCCCCACCCCGTCCTCTTTTGCGTTACTCCAATCTCCTTTATTCTCTCTCTTTCTCTCCCTTTTTATTTAGAACAATTTACCTTTTTTTTTTTCCTCTCTTTTTCTATGTGTAGGTGGGGAAATCGAGTTTCATTTTCTAAAACAAATTTCGACTTTAATTCATTTATTTAACTAAAAAAAAAAAAAAAAAACTCGATCGAGAGATCTCTAGTTAAGAATGAAAACTAAACTTTTTGTTAACGAGAGATTTTTATTATCAAATACAAAAGAAAGTCGGTATGCATTATTATAAATATTAATATTTTTAAAGCTAGTTGTCTATGAATAACTTCATTTAGAAATTGGATTTTTTTCGCCAGGTGTATATAATTAAAAATAAATTTTCTATGAGGAATGCTGATGCAGTTTCATATGTCAATGTCTTATTGCAGAATGATAGTCGACTCGCGATTGAAAATAGACTATAAAGCCTAAATTAAAATTCTTTTAAATAACAGTTTTATTTTATTTTTCACATGTTTTTCGGTCAAGTAGGTATGTACAGTGAAGGACAATATTAAGTCCCACCCACTTGTGATTATTTCATTGTTTTAAAAAAAATATTATAATTTTTTTAATGGAAACTTTCAGGGTTCAAACCTAGCAAAATTCCAATAAAGATTTTCATTTTCTTTTATTAAATTAAAAAAATGAAATAATCACAAGTAGGAAACGCATAGGTGGGACTTAATTTTGTCCCATAAACGTTTGAATCCTTAGTGGATCTTCCTTCTTCACTTGGCTATTGCTTGTAGGCCCTGAAGACGATCCAGAAAATTATAAAAGCTTATGGTAAATAATTGGTTGAAATATCAATTTGCTTTCTTCGGTAGAAAATTCCTTAAATAATAGAAAATATATTTGGTATTTTTTGAATTACGGGGACGCAGAATCGTTTTGAAGAAAATGAATTTTTAAATTACTTTAACGAGATTAGATACAATATCAATTTGCTTTTTGTGCTAAAAGCTTGTTTGGATGACTACATTCAGATCTAGCCCCCATTTTTGAGAAATAAAAAATTTTCCCTTGTATTTTTAAATTCTTTACTAAAAAACCAAGATGAAACCTTATAGTAAATACTAGGTTGGATGGGATAATCTTGGTGGCTGTTGAATTTTTTTTCATCTCAACTTGGCGAAAACCCCTCAATTAAAAGGATAATAAATAAGTTACCTAAACTATAAATTGAAAAGACATTATAAAATAATAATTAAGCATGATCTAGAATAACAAACAAAAGTAACCAATTGCTTAAAAGTTATGAATATAATGAAATACAATTTTTTATAACCTCATAGGTTTATTGATAAAAATTTAATTCAATCGAAAGTTTTTCTATTCACTAAAGAGAAAAAGAAGTCGAGTCCAAGGCAATATGATACATTTAAATACACTCCGTGCTTAACTGACCCCACCCAACTCTTATTATTTATATTCCCTATTCGTTTCTCATTATGATAGAAAAATACATGTCCTAATTGTCAGTTCTACAAAAGGCAACAGAATTTTTTTTCTCATAAAACAATTTTTGTAATATTCCCGCAGTTCCTTTATTATCTTTGCAAATGAGGAAACGTCAAAAGGAATTTTTAAATAAATTCTTTAGTTTTTCATTTCGAGTATAATTCAGAGGTTTTGCTTTAAGATGTTGGTAAGAGAAGGCTGTCCAACGATTAGAATTCAGAAGGTTTTAATCTCTTAAGAACTGATGATGGATTTATTTAATTAAAACCGAAACGTCTTCTGAATAGAGATTTTTATTCAATAGAAGCTCTCCTTTTTGGCTGACATCCTCTCTTACAGTGAATCATTGAAATTTGTTTTATTTTAATTCTGGAATTTTATAATTTTTGACTAAAAATGTGCAGCAGTCATTGGTAATAGAAAAAGTAAAAATGATCTCCTTGACCATTGTGGGTGTCTAGTGGAAATATAAAATCTGTTATTATTTTATTTTAATTCGAAGAGAAGTTGCTGTTGATGTTAAGGAATGGAAAAGAATAAGTACAGGTGCAGCAAATGAAGAGAGCCTTTGGATGCCAAATGCCGAAAAGGAGACGTTTATCTTATAGACACTCACGAAACATTGACACTCGCCTGTTTTTATAAAAAAATATACATGCGCACAAATTCGTGCCAAAACAACAATGACAACTTTGTGCCTAATTAATTTATAAGCCAACGAGGACTGAAGATGGACGAATAAATTTTGTCCGAAACGTCTCCTTTTCGGCATTTGGCATCCAAAGGCTCTCTTCATTTGCTGCACCTGTACTTATTCTTTTCCATTCATTATTTTATTTTTTTAAATTTATTCAAGGTTTTTTTCGGCATCTAATGCCATGTAGACCATACATATTTATTTCAAATAATTTGCAATCCAATTCAAATGAAATAAATTTTTCTTGCTTGGGAGGGGAGGCAAACCCAGGACCCTAAGCACGAGAAGCTAGTTTGTTCTCTTTGAGCTACGGATCACGGACATAAAATCTGTTATAATGTGGATCCCTATGTGTCCTGGTGCGGGTGTGTGGATCCATGTGTGTCCCTAAAGGTTCACTATACAGAATAGCTGCGGGCGTGTGGATCCCTCGATCATATTTAATCATTTTTACTCAGGAAATTTCAAAAAATCTAAGAAATATTTTTTTTTTTAATACTAGATTTTTTTGAATGTTATAATCTTAAATTCTGAGGGATTAGTGACGAAAAAGTTTTGACAAGACTGTCTATATAAAAAGAACTAGAATTAAATTAGCAAAGATTGAAAAAAAAAGATGACGTGTGACTTATTCTCATCTAATATGCAAGAATATTTGGAAATATGATGATAATTTGAAAGAATCAGGTAGGAAACAAGTTGCGCCCACGCGGGTCGCTCGGAGAGCGAGGTCAGGGCGCCTCTCTCCCTCTCGCTCTCGCATAAATACAATTGGCTATTTATATTGATTATTACACCTGTTTTATGCGTTTTCCATGTCATCCTATTTTTTTGTATTTTTATTCGGAGAGTCAATCAGGTGTTCGTAGGATTTGAGTGCGGATCCCGGAAATCCCAGATGGTGCCATCAGACGGCGCCAATGGGAACTAATCAACGCGCGCACGAATCGAAAGAACAGAATCACGTGGCTAAGAGGGGGACACATGAAGAGAGGGTAAATATCTAGATTTAATTAAATAAATACTTGTAACTTGCAAAAATTTTGTTTTACTGGAAAGTAGGCAATCCAGATGACAGATTCTCAAATATTATAACATGCATACACAGTTGCTAAATGTTATATTTTTGCCAACAGTTGTATTCTGAAATTTTATCTTCAAAAAAATGATTATAAAAAATTTCAGGGAAAAAGAAAAGCAATTTTTTAGATTAATTAAATTAAACCAAATTTTTTTAATTATTCATATAAGATATTTATTATCAGAATTTTCAATAATTTCCTTTTTAAGGATTTTTTTAGGTATCTTAAACGAGTTTGAGAGAGAGTTCTCAATTTATGAAGAATCAAAAGAAATCAAATACTTTCTTTATTAAGGTGAGAAAAGACGAGAGAAATAAATTTAAAACAATAAGTAATGAATACGAAGCTCTCGTCATTCTTCATTATTGAATTATTAATTATTATTAAGTGTAGAGTTTAAATAATGTTACTTGTCATGATTAATTTTTGACTTTTACTAATTTTGGGAATTTCCTCTAAGGGACCACAAATACGTATTATGTTTCACAAAAGGGCTGAAAACTTAGATTTACGAATAACAAATGATAAATTATGCAGAGAGAAGGGTCGGCCTATTTTCATCTAAATTATGTAAATATTTAGAGGTGGAAATTGATGAGGCTAATGTGTTTGTTGGTTATATTATTAGTGTAAAAACACCAAACCGATCAATTTATTAAAATTTAATTTTATGGTGACTAATTATTTAATAACTACGTTTCTGTAGAAGATTTATGTTTTTCTAAAAGTGTACTAATAAAAAAAATATTATAATAAATCTCCGATTTTTTTTTAATGGAAACCAAATATGAAAAATTCTATTATCCATCAATTATACAATACAAATAAAAATTATTAATTTGATTTGTAGAATTACTAAAAGCATTCTTTTTAATTCAACGTAGAAGAAAATATTTGGACGGATAAATCAGAGAAAATTAAATAAAAGTTGCGTTCTGAATTTTGAGGGTTTATCTTCTAACGATTTTGATTAAAAATCTAATATTACCAAATAATGTGAGCGAAAACCGATTGAATTAAAAATTTTATTTCAAAACGACGAAATATGAATCACGCTGAGGTGATAAGTATAACTGTGGTTTGGTGCTATCCTTTAAGCCAGGGGTCTCCAAACTTTCCAGCCTTAGGGCCATACTGATTACTCCAGTAAGTTCCGAGGGCCAAAACCATATTATCATTGTTGCCTGTGTTTTTTTTTTTTTTTTTTTTTTTTTTTAAACATTCACACTTTTTTCTCATTCACACTCACATTCACACAGTCTTTTCGGCAGCTTAGGCCATATAAGACTTTGACGATAACCGTTGTAGAGAATATATCTATTGTGGGGTCAGGCATTTCTATTTAAGCCATCTGGTATCCAAATGACTTAAATAAAATCATCGGACTGCCTGGGTCCGAACCCGCGACGTTTGGTATAGGAGGTAGGCGCGCTACCTACTATGCCACACCCGGGGGCTTGCCTGTGGTTAAAAGTGAAATAGTCCACTGATGAAAAAAAAAGTCCGAAAAAGTACGCAACGTTTAAAAAAGGCTGCAAATCGGACTAAAGTCCGCAAAACGGCAACACTATATATTATCCGCCTAATTCATAAAAGAGTATTTGAAAAGCTTTTTAACTAATCAATTGTTAAACGATAATATGTATTTAAGCAAACTTTCTATTCATAAACACATTTAAACTGTAGATTAACTAATATGAAATTTAAGAATATTAAGTTTGGCAACATGGCAAAAACCTACGTCATTTTGCAAAATTCGTTGCATTAAGCTGACATCTGGCGGAGATTGAGAAATATATTTATATGTCAAACTAATTTGTTTTGATCGTTTTTAATAAGATCCTTATAGAATTAATACAAATAATTGGACAAATCAACATTATTGTCATTTAAATGAATATGGAAAAATAAGAAAAATTTAATATTATGAAAAATAAGAAAAAGAAGCCAAAATTTGACTGAGTAAGAAAAGATAAATATTTTTGCCATAGCCACTGCTTTTGGTTTATTTTAATAAAAAAAAAATTTATTTCAGCAATTACTTATGTCTTTAAATTAAAACAAAATAAAAAACAGATTTGAACGCGAGTAAAGAAAAACAGACAAAATGAAAATAAATATAAATGTCAGAGGTTAGTTTTTTCAAAATATTACTTTTTCAATAAATCATTTAATTCCATTTGGACTAGATACTAATAAGCACACCCCTTTTTTCAGTTTCAATGCATTCTCCAAAGGAACTGAAAGGAATTTAAATCAATTAAAAGCCATAAAAATAAGCTAAATAAAAATACATTTGTATAATAATTACTTAAGTTTGATTTAATGAAAATTAAATATGTTTAAATATCAAATATCAATCAATCAATTAAATATGTTTGAATTCCTATCAAATATTGAAACTCAAATGTATTGTAACTAATAATAGTAACAGATTTTAAGATCTTAAAGGATTTTTTCTTTTTTTAAATAATCTTCTCCCAGGCATAATCCTTTTATCTATTTGATAGGCCATATTCAGGGCCGCAGACAGGGGGGGGCAGGGGGCTATATCCCCGGGGCCCGGGCCCTTTGCGCTCTAACCTTAAAATTCTAATAAAAAATAATTTTGATAGTTAAAATTTAAATAAAAAAAAATCATTTTCTTGAATTTTTTTTTCCTGAAGGGGCCCGGGCCCTTTGAGCTCAAAAACTCTCTTTTTTCCTGAAGGGGCCCGGGCCCTTTGAGCTCAAAAACTTGCCTTTTTTCCTGAGGATGTCTGGGCCCTTTAAGCTCAAATCTCAAAATTTCAATAAAGAAAATCATTTTTTGCACATTTTTTCCTGTGGGGGCCCGGGCACCGGGCCCTTTAAGCTCTAAGCAAGTAATATTTTTCACGTCTCAGGATAGCTAAAAACGCAGATTTCAGTGTCTAATTTTCAAAAAATTTTCCATACCCTCAGACCACCCCGGAAGTCGTCTGTCCGAGTTTGGCCTCAATAAATTATGGTAACCCTATGTTTAGGAAATTTTGAAAAATTTTTAAGTAACTTTTATTTAAATAAATATTGTAAGCTAAGCTTATGTATAATTGTTTTAAAAATTGTGTAAAAAATTTTTGGCATGCAGGCCACAATAGCCTTTTACATACCTAAAAAATCTTAATGGGTGAGGGGGGGTCCCGTATTATTAAGTAGCCCCGGGGCCCGTCAAGTCTGTCTGCGGCCCTGGCCATATTCATAATATTGCATATTGTATTTATCGTTTCAATACTTTGCATTATTCTGAAAATATTAATTCATCAAGATTAATAATTTGTTCATGAAAAAACATATAATACATTTGAATTTTTACTTACGTTTATTTTTTATTAAAAGCCTATGATACTATAGGCTATTTCAAATGTCAAGTTGTTGTGATCGAAAATTTTGAGGTTACAAAATGTTTATTAGTGAGCTTAAACAAGGGGTCTCGCCTGTCTAGTTAAAATAGGAATTTAAACAAGTATTTAGGCCTAAAATATGTTTATGAATTAAGATTTTGCTAAAATGCTTTTCAAATTCTCTTTAAACATTGTTTAAGGTTTTATGAATTAGGCGGTATATTATTAATTAATGTATAAAATGTTAGTTGGATTCATTTCAATAATTTGTTAGTTATTATATACTGAAGTTAAATTTTCTGCATATTATACATATCTTTACTCATTACAATTCTGTTTCTTTATCCAGCTTATCACAAAAACAATAAAAATAAGCCTACAACAATGTTACGAGTAGTTAGCCCATGACCATATCAATGTAGATGTCATATTAATAATTATTCAACATAAAATTAGAATACTTCAGTAAACTAAATTTAATTTGCTATAAAAAATATGTTCTCTAAAAGAAGTTTTCAAGTTTGCTAGCTCTCCGCGGGTCGAACAAAATCTGTCCGCGGGCCGGATGTGGCCCTCGGGCCGTAGTTTGGAGACCCCTGCTTTAAGCCATAGGTTCTCAATAGGGCAATAGGGCAATACGGCAATAACGCGGGGGAGAGGGGGCAGTAAAGACGCAGAGATAATAAGGGGGCGAAGAAGGGGCGGGGGCAGATTAAAAAAAGAGAAAGATCGACCCAGGCAGTCGATCAAGCGAACAGGACTTCCCTTCTTATTCTCTCTTCGCCATTACCCGCATTTACGATATGTATTTTATAATGAAGTACTATGATTAGTTTCTTTCATTCTTTCATCAACTTCATCCAGCGTCAATGGAAGTATTTTCTTTATTAAATAAAAATATTTATAATTCAAATGATGAATTTAAAATATCCCGTCAAGTTTAAATAAACTAAAATAGAGTAAGAGAAAGTTGTGTAACGTGTCACACGAGATTTTTTTTAATTTTAAGATTAATTTGATTGACAGTTGCTGGTTTTTATAATGCGACCAGGCAACTTCTACGATTAAAATATTTGTTAACGAATTCCTTAACGACAAACCAAAAAGGATTAAAGCTTTAATTTAAATATTCTTGAAAGAAAATACGATAGTTTTGTTTCTGTTGTTTCTCTTAATTAAAATTTGTCAGACTGTGATGTAATTAAAAGCAATTATTAATTAATTAATTTAAATTCAACCAAGTGTTATTTCCTAATTCTTAAAGATTGTTTTCAAATCTCTAAGAAATTTATAAACACTCTAATAGTTTTTCTTTTTTTTTTTTTTTCTATTTATTTCTCTCTGAGAAGTTGAATTAGTCATATTGTCTATCGTTTTGAAAAGCGAGAGAGTATTTTGGCTGAGGGGCGTTTCCATCTGTCAGAGCGGACATCCCAAGGGGCAAGAAAGGAGCAAGGCAGGCAGGCAGGCAAGGCGGACTGACAAGCAGACAAGAGTGACGGACGGACGGACGTGGTCCAGACGTTGATGGACAGCATCTCCCTCCAGGCCTCTCGTCTCAGCTGCCAGCTTGATGCCTTTTGCCTCTGCCTTTGCTTCATCCCCGATGTCCGATTACACTCACTGACCAGACATGAGACAATTAATTTCTAATTTATTCTCTTCTCTTTTGCAAACAGCCAAAATGTCATTTCTTTATTTTCTCTCTTATAATAGACAATTCATGAAGTTAATTTAGATTAAGATGACGCGTATCGCTATCTCTTTATATAAACTTCATGCTTGTTAATAAAAAAAATAAATAAAGTCTTTCAATTTGCTAATCAAAAGAAAATAATTTATTGGTTACTGTGTTAAGGTATGATCAAGCACAAAATTAACTGGAACAACAGCTGATGTTTTCTAACAATGCATTTTCTGGTTAAAATGCAAACTTTCTTTTATACCCTAGTATATATATATACCAAAAATTAATTTAATTAACCGCTAAGTAAGAAGAAAATGAGTAACCTTTTTCTATTTAAAAGAAAAAGTAAAATAAATTTTTTTTTCTAATATTCTCCGACATGTGAGGGTATCTATTCATATTTATTTAAATTAATTGACAACTAATTTAAATAAATTTCTACACGAACCACTAACTCTTACTAACTGTTAGATCATTACTATATCTCCCTTCAATGGAACAGGGGAAAGTTAAGAAACAGATGTTAATAAAGCTACGAAATTAATACAATGATAATAATAACGAGAACAATTTAAGGTTTAGCCACATGGGCGTAACTAGGGGGGTTCAGGGAGAGCGTCCTAACCCCAAAAGGCTCCCCACCCCAAGAAAAATTGAGGCAGTATGGGCCCTTCCAGGCCCGACGGAGGATGACTGGTTCCATGCCCCCCATCCCCAGCCAAATTTTCTAGTTACGCCCATGTTGAGCCGGCCAGAAAGAAGTAAGAGGAACGGCTAACGAGATAATTGTAAATTATCAAGGTCAAGATCTGTTACCTACAAGTAGGCCTAAGTCTCCAAGAAACAAGAGTGCTAAAGCAATCTATGCAAATTTTCTGCAAAATAAATTTATGAGAGACCGGACAAAAAAGCATAAAAAAATGAAAAAAAAAGTGCTTAAAAGAGCATAAAAAACTTGAATAAAAAGTTGTTAAATAAGCATAAAAGTTGAAAAAAAGCATCTCATAAGCAATTTTTACTCATACCAATGGCGTATACAATTTTTTTTTTTTAAGAAACTAAATTTATTCCGCCCCGCCCTGCGAAAAATTTTGTTTTTGCGGAACCAAATTTTTTCACCGTGCGGAAAATTTTTTTTTAGAATGCTATAATTTTTCGCACTGCGGGGCTTTTGAAAATTTTTTTTTTTTTTGGGGGGGCCGGGCTCCCCCCCCCCCCTTATACATCTCCCTGGTGTATGTGTGTGTGAATGGAAAAAAATGTGTTTTTTAATAAAAAAAACAAAAAATATTATAAATATTCGTAAAATAAGTTCAAATAAGCACGAAAGGGAAAAAAAGCATAAAAACTCAAAAAAAGCATAAAAAATCTGGTGTGACTGGCGCACAGCACACAACTTTCTCTTACCTTCGGTAATCGAAAGTTGTGCACTGTGCTTGTCACACCAGATTTTTCGTGTCGACATGTATTTAGTTTCCGACAGTAGAGTACAATTGAATTCAAGATGTAAAAATTTATAAGTATGGGTAAATATTTATATTTTGTTACCATGGCAACCATTTCTCCTATCTTTCCTATGAAACACAAGAGTAAAGTGGTCTTCAGAAGATTTCAATCGCAAAATGAGAATATACATTTTAAAGAGCATCTAAAAAATAATTGATTTTTGAATTTTAAAAAAAATCGTTGGAGCAAATTTTGAGAAAATCGAAAAAAACTGAAAAAGTACATCAATAAAGTACTAGTACTCTTTGGCCGATTTTGATTAAAAGCTTATTTTTCCGGTCCCGGGGAGTGTTTAACTTAAATATAAAATTTCAACCTCGTAGCTCAATTCCTTCATGCTTAAAATTGAACACACACACACACACACACCCACCCACCCACCCACCCACCCACCCACCCACCCACAGACAGACCATGTCGCGAAAACCACTTTTTTGGATTCAGGGGACCTCAAAACGTGAAGATCCATCAAAATCTCGACATCGAATTTTTGACATGAATCCAATACTTTCTCTCTATATATATATTACATATATACATAGGTAAGAGAAAGTAAAAATGCAATCTCAATGCACTTAGTTTTTCCTAATTCGTATAGAAATTAAATATCAAATGGTTGCTTATAAAATTGAGCAATAAGCATTTTGCTTAAAATCCGGTCTCTATTTATGAGTATTGATAATTTAACTTTGTTTAAAAAAAATGTTTTCCCATCTTTTTTTTTGTAGCCAATTTAATTGAAATTTGTATCACTTGGGGCTCTTTTAGAAGAGCTTATCACTAGCAAAAGAGGCAAGTGATCTACCACCACTGCTAGTAGAGGGGGTTAAAAAATTAAAATTAAGTAAAAAAATAACAAATCTAGTCAACATTGATATATGGTAGGGGAGACCGGGGCAGGTCGGCCCAGTCGCGATATTTCGCAGAATAATTGGACGATTGTGATACGGATCAGAATGAAGGTTAATAGCACTGCCACACACCTTCCGCCAAAACAACTATAGCGATCGGAGTAAATTCGCATGAGCTAGGATCATTTATTCGTTTTTTGCACCTTGGAGTGAATTTTTATTAGTTGAATAAAATTGTGTTATCTACTTTTTGGTTACTTCGAGGATAAAAAGTGAGCACTATGTTTAAAGGTTAGAGTATAAGGATTATTTCTCTATGGCATATTAATTAAAAAACATCAACGGGATTTGTGCGGGATAAAAATTGTTTCAAATATGACGATGGGGCAGGTTGGCCCAAAAATGACGGGGCAGGTTGGCCCACTTGATTTTTTGCCATTGTATGTATGAAATCGTTAAACCGTGTTTTATCTTTTCAATTTTAGTGGCAATGAATGATGTAAAAGTAACAAAATAAAAATTATTATAAATATCGATGTTATACTGGCCGTCATTGAGAGTTTATTGGAGGAAATTTTGATTCATAAATGAGCACGTGTGTTTGTTTTTGGGAAATTGTTATCAGATATATGAATATGTTCTTATTGTTTTCTAAAACGTTCTAGTTCTTTGAATATCTGTGGTTCGGGAAGATATGAAGTGTTTCCGCTTTTTTTTTTTTTAAACATTCACACTTTTTCCCCATTCACACTCACATTCACAGTCTTTTCGGTAACTCAGGCCATATAAGACTTTTACGATAACCGTTGTATTAATAATTATATATTTTGGGGGTCCAGGCATTCTTATTTAAGCCATTTGGTATCCAAATGGCTTAAATAAAATCATCGGACTGCCTGGGGGCCGAACCCGCGACTTTTGGTATACGAGGTTAGCACGATAACCTCTACACGAAGCCCCGAGGGCTAAGAGATTTTTCAAAAGAGCACAAATTGAGCGTTGGGAGAGAAAAGTTGGGACCCTTGTTGGGACACTCTTTTTTCCAACTTCCCAAGCCCAAATAAGGTGTCTGCAATGCTCTCCATAGCATTCTGACTCTCATCCCCAACCTCTGGACCACGATTATAACAGTGATTCGTAAATACAAAAGAAAAACTGAAAAACGAAAAGTTCTTGAAGTCACGATATACTTTTTTTGATTTAGTACTCACTTATTACTGAAACTGTTGCAATAACCAATTATAATTTAAAATAAACTTTGTGTGTTAAAATTAGGTTGTTTTAAATTATTTTCTTGCATTTTTATTCATATAAAAATAGCAAATGCCTTCCGGGCCAACCTGCCCCGTGGTCCGGGCCAACCTGCCCCGACCACGGGGCAGGTTGGCCCACTCGAAATATTTTAGAAATAATTATTTTTTTTAATTTTAACATCAATTTAGGAGACTTTTACGATGACCATTTGGTAGCTTAAGGTTGCACCAACATTTTAAAATGAAAACATAAACGAATATGATTAAATAAAAAATTTTATAAAAGAAATAAAAATTAGTGGGCCAACCTGCCCCGGTCTCCCCTATATACAAATTTATTAATTTATTTTTGTATGAACCGAAATGCATCAATCTAAAGAACATTAACAGTTTATCGTACTGAAGATGAGAGTGATGCGTTCCCGAAACGTCGACGATATTTAAAGTTTTTTATTCTTTGCTTCCTGCCTACATCTACCTAATCCTGGTAATTACCACTCAGTCATCGAATTTCTTCTACTTAAATCAATAGTAAAATGATAAATCTCATCCAAAAACCAAATCGAAAGATAAAACAAAATTTTGGAAACAAAAGGATCAAAAAATAAAATAAGAGAAAGTAAAAATAAAGACTAGATTAGTTGATTTTAGAAGACACCTTGCATTAATAAAATTTTAACTAATTCTATGCTAATATATTCGGCGGGGCTTTCCGTCTAGCCAGGGGCTGTGCCCCGGAAGAATTATATATATAAAGATAAAGATAATAATATACAAGGAAGGGAGCAGGAGCAGCCAAAAATTAAAGCCTCCGATTTTAACACAATTATGTATTGTGCCCTTTTAACAACTCCGGGACAGGTACAATTTGAAAGAGTGATGATGGGAAAATAAAGTTTTCCCGAAACGTCAGGTTAAATGTAATAAAAACAGAGTTTTTAATTTTTAGCTGCTCCTGCTCCCTTCCTTGTATGTAAATCAACAGCCACGTACTTCATTGGTTATAAATAGATAAAATTAATTAAACTTAATCAAAAACACTAGGTGATATGTTTGATTAATTTCAACTGCTTATAATGTTTTTGTAAGCGAGGCGAATAGCTGAATCAATATGTAGTAGAAAATAAAAGGCCAAGCAGCTATATTTATTTCTTTATTTAAGAACCCACAGCGACGTTTCGGTCGACTATGCGACCCTCTTCATGGCTAGAGTTCAGTCAACAGAAAACCCTCTTAAAGAACTTAAGAGGTTTTTCTGTTGACTGAACTCTAGCCATGAAGATGGTCGCATAGTCGACCGAGGCGTCGCTGTGGGTTCTTAAATAAAGAAATAAATATAGCTGCTTGGCCTTTTATTTTCTACTATATAATGTTTTTACTAGAGCCAACAGTTTCCAGTTTCAATACTTGACTGTATAAAGTTTTTGTTATTGTATAAACTATAATTAAATAAAAAATATTATTGTAAAAGAGTAATAGAATAGAGATTGTCTTCTTTAACTCTATTATTTAAAGTTACGTATAAAATTTTATTTTATTAAAATAACAATATTACTTTTTTTTTAACTTTTTTATCTTGATAATTTACTGGTCTACTTTTTTTTTTGTTATTAAATCAATTAAATTTTATTATGTCCATTCAATTTTACATTATAAGTGCTTCACATTTTTTCCGGATTAGTATAAATAGAAGTCAGTGAGCTTTGATCCGATTCCAAAAATCCTTTAAGTCACAAATATACGATTATTATTATTATTATTTAATGTTACGATTGTCCTTATCAGTGATTGAATGTCGTCACATTGAGGGAGGTGTGTTAGCGTGGGCAGAACAGGGCTGTACCTTGATAAAAGAAATCACTGTCAGCAGGAGAGAGAGAGAAAAGCTCAGCCGATTATGACAGAGCTATTAACCTCTGTCAGACCTGAGACCCGGAGGCCAGCAACGGGAAACGTCATGCAAATTACAGTAAATACTATACTACGTTTATACATATATACATTTTAAGGATCATCTTTCATTTACAATTATTATTATTGTTATTAAATTTTAAAATCACTTACATATCATTTCATTGTTTGTTCAGAGTTGACGTGTCTAAACGGGGTGGAATTTTAATTTGATGATTCAAGATATTTCAACAACAGGATATAAGAAAAATCTGGTGTGATTGGTCGCACAGCACACAACTTTCTCTTACCTTTTGGCAATAGAAAGTTGTATATTGTGCTTGTCACACCTGATTTATTTGTGTCGAGAGATATTTAGTTGCCCTTAGCACCTAACAGGTTAGTTCCAAACTTGACCACGCGATTCATAGATGGCGTTGAGCTACAATTGCTCCAAATCAGTAAAGTGTAGTTCAAACAATTCTCACGAAAAATTTCACTGATTTTATTTTTTAAATAGCATATTAAAAAATCTGGTGTGACTGTCGAACAGCACACAACTTTCTCTTACATATGGTAATCGAAAATTGTGCTCTGTGCTGGTCAGACCAGATTTTTTATGTCGACATATATTTAGTTTTCGCCAATATATTAGAATTTAAGATGTGGAATTTGTTAACATGGGAAAATATTTATATTTTGTTACCATGGCAACCATTTCTCCTATCTTCTCTATGAACTACAAGAGTAAAGTGTGCTTCAAACAATTCTAAGGGCAAAAAAATATACATTTGAGAGAGCATCTAAAAAATAATTGATTTTTGAATTTTAATCAAAATCGTTTGAGCGAATTTTGAGAAAATCGAAAAAAACTGAAAAAGTACATCAGTAAAGTACTAGTACTCTTTGGCCGATTTTAATTAAAAGCTTCTCGCTCGCGGAGGGTGTTTAACTTATATATAAAATTTCAGCCTCATAGCTCAATTCCTTCATGCTTAAAATTGAACACACACAGACAGACAGACCATGTCGCGAAAACCACTTTTTTGGATTCAGTGGAACTCAAAACGTGAAGATCCATCAAAATCTCGACATCGAATTTTTGACATGAATCCATTACTTTCTCTCTCTATATATTAACATATATAGAGGTAAGAGAAAGTAAAAATAGTTGATTTATGAATTTTAATCCAATTGAGCAGAAACGTTTTTGACTAATCATGCCTAAAACTGTTTTTTTAATCCTTTCCTATGGGTCAACGCACACCGAGGAGGCAAAACACAAATGAGCATGATTGGCTATCATTGAACAAAATGTTTTGCTATTGAGCAAAACATTTAGGTCTTAGACAAAACGTTTTGTCCGAAAACGTTTTTGATCATTTGGTGTGCGTTCAGCCTGAGAGAAAGTAAAAATTTTAGAACAGAAATCTTTTACTTATTAATTGTAAGAAAAACAAGAATATATATTAAATTTTGATTTATGATATTTTCCTAAATCTACTCAATGAATTCAAATTTCTTTTGATTAACAGACAGTTTAAGTCTAAACTAAGATTGAGTGAGAGCCTCTAGATGCCATCTGTGATAAAACACATTTTGATTGTGTTGCACTGTATTAAATTTCCTCATACGGCGATATTAATCACATTTATATACTTGCGTTACATTAAACATAAATTCAAAATCGACAGATTTATAAACGAGATTAAAACAAACTTCTCTCCCCCCCCCCCCGTCAATTTCTTGCAAATATTATTAACACAAATAGCGAGAGAGAAGAAAATAATGAAAATTTTAATTAAATATTGATAGGAATTAATTTTTTGATTTTATTAGAAGTCATAAGTTTTATTAACCAAAGGACAACGCACTAAGAAAAAAAAACATCTTTGAAATTGATTTCCCTTATTTGATATTCCATATTCATATAGACTAAAACGCCTGGTGGATAGGCAACCTGAAATTTCGGAAAAAAAAAATTGTATAGTTAATGTCCGTTTGGAATTCTCTGTTTGATTACCTTCTCGTTGGAATTTCGAAAAAAAAAAATAGTTCGATCCCTAAATCCCCAATTGGGGAACCTTAAAATATTTTGGGAAATTCAGAATTTGGAAAACATTGGGTTCTATCACTCCTAATGAAAAAAATCCGAGACCAACGAGTACTGGTACTTTACAGATGCACTTTTCAGTTTTTTTTTTCGATTTTCTCAAAATTCGCTCCAATATATTCTCATTTTGCCATTGAAATCTTCTGAAGACCACTTTACTCTTGTACTTATTAGGAGAGATAGGAGAAATGGTTGCTATGGTAACAATATATAAATATTTTCGCATACTTATAAATTTTACATCTTAAATTCTAATATATAGGCGGAAACTAAATATATTTCGACACAAAAAATCTGATGTGAGAAGCACAGAACACAACTTTCTCTTGCCGAAAGTCCCTGTTGCGGGCATGAGTATCCCTGTGTGTCCTTGGTGTGGACATGTACACCCCTGTGTGTCCCTAAAGGTTCACTATGCAGACCTGCTGCGGGCGTATGGATTCCTCGATCATTTTTAAGTTGTGTGCTGTGCGACTAGTCACACCTGATTTTTTAAAGATGTATATATTTCTTAGAATAATAAAATAATAACAAGTGGACTGGAAAATTGAGTTTAAGAAAAGCGAGAGTCCGCAGCAGGTGCGAAGGCCCCCTGGCTAGACGAGAAGTCCCCTGAAGGCGGCCGCCCTGCGGCTAGTACGATTAGGATTAACAAATGCTTGATTGATTTAATAATTACTGACTTTACACCCGAGTAAAAATGATTTAAAATGATCGAGGGATCAACACGCCCGCAGCAGGTCATAGTAAACCTTTAGGGACACTCAGGGGGTATACGTCCACACCAGGGACACACAGGGATACACACGCCCGCACCAGGGTCTTCTGCTCACCTTCGATCTACTGTGTGTGTACCTGGTGCGGGGGTGTGTATCCCTGTGTGTCCCTGGTTGCGTGGGTCTATATCCATGTGTGTCCCTAAAGGTTGCTATGCAGACCTGCTGCGGGGGTGTGGATCCGTCGATCATTTTTAATCATTTTTATTCGAGTATTATTTAAATAGATGAATAACACTGATAGTCAGTAGTTATCGAAGAAAAATTATTTTTCCTATTTTTTATCGTTGATTTTAATAACAACTAAAGATGCTGATCGGTCGCGTTTTATGATTTTTCATCAGGACAAGTTATTCAATTATTATTTCTAATTCTTCTCTTTGTGATCCCAGATTTTACGTAGCGAAAAAGTTCGAAAGCAAGAATATTTATTTTTAGAAATAATATACATGTATTACTGTATAAGTGTTTAATTTTAGATATGCCAAATAACACGAAAAAAGACACCTAGATTGAATACGACTTTTAGAGTGAAGAGGACTTCTTCCTTGGAAGACACTCTAATCAACTCCAAGTGATGATT
>JAKCPI010024320.1:0-21863 GCA_023213315.1 Euborellia annulipes | reverse complement strand
ATTTTTTTTTATAATCTGTATTGTCATCTCCTTGCTTTATATAATCCCCAAAAAACATAATAATCCATTCTATATGAATATTGAAAAATAATATCATTTTTATTTAGCACTGCCACAGCACATTATATTAAAGATTAAATCTGTCACGTTTTTAATATTCCTCAACATATATAATCCGTTGTAATTTATTATACAATAAAACATTTTTTTTTGCGATTAAATTTTGCTCCGTTTTAAACAGGCCGTAATGCGTGTTTATCGTCGAGCCATAAAGGTGGCAGCAATGTTAGGGTTGGCGAAAACGAGCACAAGCGAGAGAGAAAGGGAGAGAAAAAAAGAGAAAAAGGAGAGGGAGAGTAAAGAACGATACACGAGGACGTCCATGTTTTTTTTTTTTTTTTTTTTTTTAAGAAAAAGAGGCGCCAGGCGTTTGTCCGTAAGACGGTCGCTTGCCTTAAAAGCCTTAAGAGGAAACGATTGGGCAAATCAAACACCCGTAAGTCACAGACTTTAATAAATACCAATTATCGGTGATGTCAGTAAAGAAAAGATTTTTTTATTTTTCCACTTGGCAAATGAAAAAATCTGGTGTGGCTTAGAACTTTCAATTACCGAAGATTTTTTTGGTTGAGATATATTTAGTTTCCCATGGCACCTTAGTTCTAAATTTGAATAATTGTGCTTCAATGGGCGCTAAGCTACGATTGCTTCCATTGAAAAAAATTTAAAATGCTAGATCAGTAATGGTGTACTTCAAACAAGTTTAAGGAAAAAACTTATCAAAATAATTTTTAGAGAACATCTAAAAAATAGTTGACTTGTAAATTTTAACCAAAATTTCGAATTTTTGAGAAATCCAAAAAAAAAAAAACTTAAAATGTACATCAGTAAAGTGTACTTCAAACAATTTTCATGAAAAAATTATTGATATACTTTTTAAAGAGCATCTAAAAAATAGTTGATTTATGAATCGATATACTAAATTTTAAGAAAAGATTCGAAAAAAAAAAAACTGAAAAAATACATCAGTAAAGTACTAGTACTCAAGGGCGTCCGCAGGATTTTTTTGCAGGGGGGTGCATGTACCTAAGTTAAAAAAAAAGTACTTTGATATTAATAATGTTATACATCTCTTAGTATTTAAAGCTTTCTCACCGCGGCAAGGTGGATGTATACTGAGAAAGGTTTTTTTTGTATTTTTTTTTGTTTTATAAATTTTTTTGTATTTTTTGTTTTATAAATTTTTTGTATTTTTTGTTTTATTCATTTTTTTGTATTTTTTGTTTTTTACATTTTTTTGTATTTTTATCTTTTTTATATTTTTATTTTTTATACTTTGTTATATTTTTTAAAGTTAAATAAAAAATAATACAAAAATTCAAAGAACTGAAAAAAAGTTATCATTTTAATTTTCCAGGGGGGGGGGCAAGTGCCTGGTTGCCCCCCCCCTGCGGACGCTCATGCTAGTACTTTTTGACCGATTTTGTTCAAAGGCTTATTTTAACTTTCCGGGATATAAAATTTCAACCTCGTAGCTCATTTCCTTCAAGCTTAAAATCGTTACACAGACAGACTCAGGACTCAGGACTCAGGGAATCTCAAACGTGAATATCCGTGAAAATCCCGACATCGAATTTTTGACAGGATCGATACTTTCTCTTTATATATTTCATATATACGTTAAGAGAAAGTAAAAAAATAAAGTAAAATGATATTTTTAAAATTTTTCAAGTTATTAATCCCTGATATCACTAACATTTCACTTTTCTCTATTTTTTTTTTTTTTTAATAAGCCCTGAATTTGACCAGAAAGGTTTTATTAATGCCCGAGGTCCTGGCCTTATACGTTCCCCTCCTTTTTTTTTAGGGCTCCAACCAAGACAAAAGACCCGTCATCCTATCATGAATTCCCTCTTGTATGGCCAATGTTCTTTTCTCTTAACAGAAAAAATTGTCTACATAAAAAAACGTTTCGGAACAACCCTACACACCTTGGAGAGAGATAACGCAACGTTATATACGATTCAAGGAGATTTTCTTATCGTGGTTTTGGCATTTCAATGATTTCGATGATGCGACAAGTTGTCTCATTACTAGAATATAAGTGTGTGTGTGTGTGTGTGTGTGTGTTGTCTTTCTTAAAGACCGACTCAGGTAGAGCTATCCTAGAGACGAGTTCTGTTCTTTTGCCGCCGATGTAACCCAACGATCAGAGGCCCCAACATTAATTCTATTGTTACATGAAAACACACTTAGTTTTCTGGCCATTCTCGTGTCAATTTAAAACTGGAAGTAATTAAATAAAACCAAGCTACTGTGAAAAAAAAAAGCTAGGCGGCCATTGCTGTGGTAGCCCCCGTCCCCCCCCCCCCCCACTCCCGGAGTGTCAGGCCAGCTTAAGTCACTCGTTAGCATTAACATTCGTTAAGACGGGGTAATTAAAACCCGAGAGCTACACCGAGATATGTTAATGACTGATTAACGCGCTTTCGTTTAATAATCACACACACACACACACCCAACCAAACAAGTTGATGAAATCTTTTTATATGCAATATAGGACTTATAGTTACACCAGATTTGAATAATTACAGATTCAGACCTCACAACTTGATTTTTTTTCGTTTTCCCTCATTAATTATATGGATGAATGCAAATAAAAAAACATATCTGGAATTCAGGGTTCTTCCTTTTACAATAAACAACAAAAAAAAAACAACAGGAATAAATATAAATTCAATGTTTACCGATTGAAGGGAGAGTTTTTTTTTTTTATAATAATTGTTTTATATAACAAAAAAAAAATCCCTAACATTTTTTTTGAATTAGTTTTATTATTAATATTATTTTGCTTGTTAACATGAATTTAAATTTTAACATTTTTTACTTGTATATGAAAAAAACATGTTTTGAACATGTTAGATGTTTTATTTAGGCTTGAAGAAAAACAAAACACTCAGTTGGAAAAATTTTCTACAGTAAAATAGAAATGAATGAATTCAATAGAGAGCGGAGGTTTTATTCATTCCAGAGCGGGTTCAGATATCAAACATATATTTTTAACACAGATACGATATCTAAATTATTGGATCAAATTTATTACATACAGTAGCGTTGTTATTGGATTAAAAATTTGGTGTAACTTCCTATGCCCCAAGGCCTATTATCTCTCTTAAATCAGAACTGACACGTTGTCGACTGACTTTCAGTCGAAAATATTGGTTCGGTTAACTTGTTAGAAGCATTAAAGATAATGAGAAATTTGATAGAGTCGGCGCCACAAGTGCCTGATATGCCTTGCCCTTAGGCAACCTAAATACTTAGCCTTCGGAAGTGCTTTAAAAATAGTTTTTCCTCCCCAGACAAATCAAGGCTCCAATCACGTGTTCTTCAGGCACTTGTGGCGCCGACTGTACTATGGTAAGGAAAATATTTTATAACTTTCATCAACTTTACATTTTTCTTTTATTTATTTAAATATATTTCTTGGATGGTTGTTCTTGCAAGGGATGAGTTTTTTTTTATTATATTTTTTTTTTCTTTATTTTTAAAGTGTTATTTAGTTCAAAATATACAGTATTTTTTTTTTTTTTTTTTAATAATTATAATTTATTACATTACTATCAAAAAAGAAAGAGACTAGAGTCCCCAACATCGCCTCAGACAAACAATCATCACCACCCCCACTTCAGTTTGCCAAAGCTCTCAACCCCGCATCCTCAATACAGTTATTATTTTTATATTCTTTAGTCTTTTTAATTAACCCCAAAATATAGGCTTCACGAAAATTCAGGTAGAACATCACATTACCCAACTTGGGATTACCAATTCACAACAAATTTTGCTAATTGGAATAATTAAATCTGACCCACAGACCCAAATTTTATTAAATTTAAGAAAAATTATTTAATATAATGTGAAGCTTCGCTAAGTTATAAATGAAAGAAAAATGTGAATTTATAACTCGATACCCCGGCTATTAACCCATCCTCACCCCCATTTTTACTTTCTCTTACCTAATATATAGAGAGAGAAAGCATTGGATTCATGTCAAAAATTCGATGTCGAGATTTTGACGGATATACACGTTTTGAGGTCCCCTGAATCCAAAAAAGTGGTTTTCGCGACATGGTCTGTCTGTGTGTCTGTGAACAAAATATCTCAAGAACGAAAAGAGCTATGAGATTGAAATTTTATATTTAAGTTAGGCACCCCCCTGGGACGTGACACGAAGTTTTTGATAAAAATTGGCCAAAAATTACTAGTACTTTACTGATGCACTTTTTCAGTTTTTTCGATCTTCTCAAAATTCGCTCTAACGATTTTGATTAAAATTCAAAAATCAATTATTTTTTAGAAGCTCTTTAAAATGTATATTTTCATTTTGCCATTGAAATCTTATGAAGACCACTTTACTCTTGTACTTCATAGGAAAGATAGGAGAAATGGTTGCCATGGTAACAAAATATAAATATTTTCTCACGGTTATAAATTTTACATCTTGAATTCAAATGTACAGTACTGTCGGAAACTAAATATATCTGAACACAAAAAATCTGGTGTGACAGAGCACAGAGCCCAACTTTCGATTACCGAAGGTAAGAGAAAGTTGTGTGCTGTGAGACCAGTCACACCAGATTTTAACTTATAAATATGTTTCACTTAAAACCTACACCACTTTCCCTTCAAACTATAAACTTCAAGTTACTCATTGTATTTAAAAGAAAAATCGAAGAATATTTAGAGAAACTTATTGAATTAAGTTTTATTAATTACCATAGCAATATGATTCTATTGAAGTCACTACGTCACAAGTAACATAATAAAGAAATGAAATAAAATATAAACATTTCTTTAAACTTTCTTAATCGAGAGACGAATAAAACCACCACTATATTATTGAATGATGGAATAAAGTCTCCCCCCTTTGTAGGGTGTGGTATTCAAATTAATATCCATCCAAGCACTTGCAAATTGTAAGCGTTCGAACACTCCCAGCGTGTCGACATCGGGCGTTTTATGTTTAACGAGCAAACGAGTGCGCTTCCGGTAGTCAAGGTGTGGCACAAGCCACCTATCTTGAGATCAAAAATTCAATTTTCAAAAAAATAAATCTTTTATTGCCTCCTCACTTCCGTTCTTTTTGTTTTCCCGTTAATAAGTGTAGCAATTTCTGAATTTCCAAATTGACCCTGAAGAGACAGACAACCCTCAATGAGGGATGATTTTGTTAATTGCACTTATAAAAGCAATAGACTTTTATTAACCCTTTCGTACAAAAATTACTGCATTAGATATCATTATTTCCGGTCTATTCTATTACATATAAAAAAATAATTTCACCTCTCGGGCATTAATTTACAATTGCACGAATCGTAAAACAGCTATTGGAAATTAATACTTGACGCCTTATGGCGCGGCTGGGACATATTTATGGAATTACTTGCCTTTATTAAATTATTTATTTGACTCTTAGAAACTAACCTTGCGTGTTGGAACACGCCAATAAATTATATTACAATATGCATAGGCAATGCTAGTTATTATTTTTTTTAAGAGCGTGTTAATTTTTTACCAAAAATTGATTCTAATAAAGCTAAAATTAGTATGAGATCTACACCTTTTGCTATGAGTCTTGCCTCTCAATTTGAAAAATATTGTTAATTTAATTCACTTCGATAGATGGCTGCTGCTATTTTATAAACTTGATTAACATACCTGAAAATTTCCACTTGAAACAAAATTTATACTTCCGAAATCAGTTTATAATCTCTTTGCAAACAAAAAAAAAATATCTATAACAAATTTAAAACCTTGAGAAAAAGACAGAGAGAGAAAAAAAAAGAAAACCTGAAATTTTTACGAGCCTCTCTAGTACTTATGTTTATACAATAAAAAATAATTTTATTAAGTTTGTGAAGAGTTTTTGATTTTTTCACTGATTTAGAAGATTGGAAAGTGAAAAAGTTAATGATCAATATCTCGAACTCATTTCAATTTTATTATAGAATGAATACAAAAAAAAAAAAAAAAAAAAAAATTTGAACTTAGAAAAGGGCAGACAAAATGTAAGGTTTACAGCGAAAAGGGATGTGGAGCCAAAAAACGAAATTCTCTGATTGTTTGTAAATTTTATACAACGATCACAAAATCAGCTTCATCTTTGAGGAGATATATTATAATTTTAATTTTACAGAAAGAATAAATCTTGAACTAAATCATTTTTTTTTTAACACCCACTTTTTTCCCATTCACACATCATACTTCCCCCCCCCCCCTCCATTTCTTGTTCATACACACAGTCTTTTCAGCAACTCAAGCCATATAAGACTTTTACGATATCCGTTATTGATTAATATACATATTGGGGGTCCAGGCATTCTTATTTAAGCCATTTAGTATCCAAATGGCTTAAATAAAATCATCGGACTGCCTGGGATCTGAACCCGCGACCCTTGGTATAGATGGCCAGCATGCTAGCAACTACACCAAGGCCGAGGGTTAACTAAATCATTATTATCCTTCGTTATTTGAATGCGCCACTACCTCTTCGCCTCCCTTATACTACAAATTTCTGACCTCTATCTTTCCTTATCAAACACTTTATTTTATGCAATCAAAAGATTATTTATCTCCGACTATCGTTTTTAATCTTTTGTCTTTATAATTTATCATTATTTTAATTATTTATTTCCAATATTATTGAATTTTTAGGCAAATTTTATTCATTTTTTTTTCTGGGAATTTTTTTTTTTTTTAGTAGCTTTTTGATATAATCTTTGACCTTTAGTTTTTCTTTATTTTTCGGCTTTTGACCCCCATTTTTACAATAGCCTATAACATTGACCTTTAGTTGGTTTCCAGTTCTTTCACAAGTGTAAAAATTTTTATACCAAAAAAATTATTCATCTTTTTTCGATTTTATAATTTAAGAAAATTAGTTAATTTATTAAAAATCACTTTTCCCTTATTTGGTTTTATTTATGTATTTTTATTCAAGAAACAAAAAAGAAACAACAAAAATCGAAGAGAATGAGAATCGAATTAACACAAAAAAAGAGAGAAAGAGAAGGAGACGTGAAAAGAAATCGGTGCCTTTGAAATTTTTTTTTTTTTGAATCTTTTTTATCAAAGTCTCGGGTTTGGCGCCAGAATGGCGTCCGAATTTTACCGATGCGACGCCCGATAAACGTTTTGATTTGCATGGCTCGTGTTCTCGTCCATCAAGAAATGAATCATACGAAAAACTCGAAACGTCATCTATTAAAAATCAAACGAACGTGAGAGCGCCTCGCACCTGATAGTCTAATAAAATTCTAGAAGGAGAGAAAGAGGGGGGGGGTGGGTTCATATCCTGTAATAAATCTTGCTATTAAAAATCATTATTATTAGAGCTTTCAAAGCCTACAAAAAATATTCATTAAGATTTCTATAATCCCTGTAAGTTCTTTAACTTTTTATTTTAATTAATTTTTTTTGAGAAAAGTAAAATTTTATTCATCGAAGAAAAAGTACATAAGTAAAGTTCTAGTGCTTTTTGAACAGACTTTGTTCAAAAGCTTAGTTTTACTCCTTGGGAGGGGGGGGGGACCTAACTCAAATATAAAATGTTATCCTCTTAGCTTTTTTCGTTCTAGGGTTCTAGATTCACAGAGAGACAGACAGACAAATTTGTATAGGTAAGAGAAAGTAAAAAAAAAAATCTGAGAGTTTTATTGTATTCTATGCATGCTACTTTGAATGCAATCTTTCTTTTCTAAATTAATTTATTTTGGAATTTTTGGAAATTAATTTTGAATAAAATGTGGTTTATTTGTATAAGAAACAGTTCAGAATGTAGATCACTAGATGTAATATAATTTGTAATTGTATCTGAAGTTTTACCTGAAGAAGGCCACTAAATGAATGACCGAAATGTTGTATCTTATCAAAAAATCAACATTTTACTCGAAATCAAGTACTTTAATTTATTTACAAATTTATTAAACTTTTTTTCTAAATTAATGGTTTGCCCTAAGACGTAGAATTTAGAAAAATTTCATCACTCGAAATGGAAATTGAAACCACAACTCCCCAAGCACAGAAGTCGAGTTCTCAAACTTTATCTTTAATCCACAAATGCTTCCTTATCATTATCGTTGAATTTTAGATGAAATGTATAATAAAAAATATTCAATTCGCAAGTTGCCCTTACGTTAATAAAAAAATATTAGACGTCCCAGCATCTGAATGGAGCACTAACTATTAATTTTCCAGGTAGAGAGCCATCGGGGCGGAGGCCGAAGAACTCTTTTCTTGACTGACAGAGACATCCATGGAACTGAAGACCCCCTCGGGTTCGAGACCAGCTGCCTTCTTTTTCTTCTTTAATGGCTCCACCGTGAATTATTATATCCAATCTAGAAATGAAATATGACAAGTGATGTTAGAAAAATATTTAATCAAAATTATTTTTACAGAATATCTTTTAATTATTACTACATAGGCTATACATGTTCCATCATCCCAGCACAAATAAAATTGCCTTTAAAATAAACATAGTATATAACTAACTATTGTGATTGAGTATGTCTATTGAAAAGGATTAGGTAAAAGTGAGGATTATTAGCTGGAGTGACTCCACAAATGTGAAGAAACTATTTCATGCTGAAGTCATCATCACTAGAGGAAGAGGGTGGGGGCGGGGGGGGGAGATAAATCAAAATGACAGAAGAAAAACGTCTTGCGAGATGAAAATGGCCCCGTTTACACCGTGCAAAACACAAGTAATTATTCTAAATAAGAGAGAGGGGGAAGGGTGGAGGGACTTGGTTGTCGACGGCACTTTGTATGAGCCTTTTTAGTCCCAGGACAATATCCTTCCATTCTTGAAGCTTTATACACGCCTTAATTAGAAGACTCTCATATGCTAATAGCTGATGAAAGTTTAATTTCTGGCTGTGGCCGTGTAATTAGAAGCTGCTGCATGCAGCGCCTACAGGGTATGCAGCCCGCCTGGGCGCTTTGTTCTCAGGGGGCTAATCACCCTCTGGGACAAGATTAACACTATTAGCACTCGCCCATGTGCAATTTGCATGCTAAGACCCTCGGCTTCTTTGTGCCAGCGAACACACGACTTTATTGTAGGTGGCGTTGTGTCTGTGTGTGTGTGTGTGTGTGTATTTTTGCTCCATCCATCATCACTTTGTGTCCCGATCTTTTAAACAAAAACATTCACTCTCTATTGACATAAATAAAACTTTTATTTTTTTTTTTTACTTTTAATAAAATTTTATATGATTTTGTCCAGGCCAAAGAAATTTTATAAGCCTTATAGCGTGAAATAGAGGTATTGTTACAATACTCAACACTCAGAATGAAAATATTTAAATTAAAATCAAAACTACGAGTATTCAAATATACTAATATCAATAGAAAACAGGAAGATTTGTAACTAGGTAGAGCCTTGTTTGAAAAGGATGGAATTTTTTCATTCAATGCTCAAAAAGACTGTTCATTAGCCAGTCAATATATCGTTTAAGATAGCAAGTTTTCGAGATATGTTTGTACTTTAAGATCTTTCTCTAGTCAATGAAATTTTAATTTCATTAATATAATAGGCGGATCCGAGATGTTGTGCTTATTGGGCCGGCGCCCTAGGATAAGGGTAGTCCACCCGCAGCGTGGAGGTCCTGGTTCGACTCCAGGGGGTGCAATTTTGCCCAATCTTAAGTATAGTGAGGTACAATATTAAGTCCCACTTAAAGGAGTTATGAAGTAGACAAGAAAAAGTGCACCGTTTAAAGTTTACAAAACAATAATCAATAGGTCAAATAATTTATTTTTTCCAAATATTTTTACAAAATAACAGGTAACGTAGATACCCAAAATATACAAACATTATTTTAATGGATAAAGACTGAATTTATAAAATTTCTTTCAGGCCTAAAAATATTTTTTTTAATTTATGAAAACAAATAAAATTGACATAATTACAGAGTGAATGATTTTCTAAATTAAATTTAAGAACCTTTTTTTTTTATATACTGTATATTTTCTCTCTCAATGATGGTGATGGCCAACATTTGAGCGAAACTGGGAGAAATTTCGTCAGCTTTACAAAAAGAATATTTTTCTAAAAATTAAATAAACTTCCATTTACCTTCAAAATATATTATAGGCCTGTTATGATTGTTTTAATTGTAATTGTATACACTGTATGTACCGTTTTAAAGATAGTTTGTCAATCAAAGCTAAGGGCTATGATAAAAAATTTGCATGAAATAAATAAACTTAAGGTTATGGAGAAAAAGAAACTTAAATATAATTCTTTATCTACAGTATATAAGTAATGTGGTAAACCTGGCTGGGTAAGGCCGTCAGTCAAATAAAACGAATTGCAATACTTTTCGCATCATGGTAATTAACTAATTGATAAAGTTTTTAAATTATGTCAGAATTAATTATTAAGACTATATTTTTGTTGTTCACAAAGCGAATTAATCAAATTACTAATATATCAATGTTATTAAGTTAATGATTGTCATTCTTAGCTAGTCTAATTTAAATTTTATAAGTTGCCTTTATTATAAAATAAAAGTACAAAATACCCTGCAGTTGAAAACAAGAGCTTCAGAACGTTTATGAAGTAGGCCTATTTTTGTTAAGAATAACGCACCGGGGGGGGTCCGTGGCCGGCCCCTTGGCCTTTAAGTTTATTATAAAATTTTCAAAATGAGTTCAAAAAATAAAATAAATTTTATTTTATTTTTTTGATAATTTGCATATCAATAAAATTTCTCGAGAAAAATAGATAACTAGAACACTGTGATTTGATTATTTATTATTATTATTTTTTTTTTTTGGGGGGGAGGGGGCTAGAATTTTTTTTTCATAAAAAAGTTGACATAGCAGTTCCAAATTTATTTAATAAATTTAATAAATTTTAAGTGATAAAAAATTATAATTGAATATTAATAAATAAGAATCAAAATCTTAGATCTTGATGGTGGCTAGAGCCCCCGTAAAACTACGCCTACAGACTAACTCCTAGACGCAGGCAAAAAAAAAAATGCATGTCTACTTTTTTAAATAAATAATTTATTTTTTAATGCATTTATCAATTGAAATTTCAATATATTAAAACTATCAATCTTAATAAATAGTTACGGTAGTATGTTCAAAGCCGATATTAAATTTAAATTAAGTTATAAATCTTATAAGTTTTAGTTTTAATTTAATTATATTGATAAATAAAAGGAATTCCCATACAAATCAGTTTTTTTTTTTTTTTATCCTTCAAGTTTCTATTTTTCTAACTCAGCGTTTAATAAGAAAGTTTTAAGAAAAAAGATTTTTTAGTAAATTAAACAAATTATCATATGAATATTTTTTTTTTTTTTTTTTTTTAATAAACCCTTTTCTCTAAATGTAAATAGACGAGGTATGATTAATATTAATGGCATCTTCACTCAATGGAATTAAAAATAAAATCCCTCTTTTTTCTCTTGTTCAAAAATGATTCGTGTGCAAATTTGTTTCTATTGAAAATATTTATATACACATATCTAATTAATTATGATTAATGATGAAGATAAGTTGTGCCGCGATAAATAATATAATTAAATCATGTCTTTCACCGCTGAAAGTTACCTATAAATAGATAGATATTAGAAGAACATTATACAGAGCAGAGCGACGTATCAGCAACTTTTGATCTATTCTCTTGACAACATTTGAGCCATGTTATGATAAATGAACAACATGGAATAATTCCAGTCTCTTCTTTCTTCTACTATTTTAGGTCACTTTTTTAAGGCCCCCGATTTCTTAAAATAAACTCCACATGTGGCCCGAGTTCGTTTTGAAAAAAAAAACCGCGCCAATTAGTAAAAAGACGGTAATTAAAAATGAAAAATTTATTTTATTGAACTCAAGGTTAAGGTTGTTGTGGGAGATGTTTTCAAGCAAGTAGCTTCTTGATAATATTAGTCGCAGGCTCTTCTAGAAAAAAAAAAAACAACTTAGGCTACTGCATGCGCTTTTTTCTTATTATATCTCTACAGAAGAACATAAGTGACAAACTAGGCATCCTAATAAGTTTTTTTTTCTCTCTAGTTTTTAACAAATAATAAATAACAGCCACCATCTTTCTTGAATAGTTAATTTACTATCATTATCTATTTAATAAATTTATAAAAATTACATGAAGAGATAATGTTAGACTTGTTATGTATTTTATATTTAATTAGCTCTAGCCACAGGCTGAGACAAAAAAAAGAAAAAAGTTTTTTTGTGAATGTCTTTGTATTTCAATGAAAATCATAATCATTTACTTGATTGAATGGGAAATTTTTGAGTGTTCATTGAAAAACCCCTACATTAATATTTTGAATTGTAAAATGACAATGAAATTTTAAATCCCATCTAATTTTTTATACTTAGAGTCAATTAAATCAAAATCAATAGAATGAATTTTGAGGAAATCTAAAAAAACTGAAAAAGTACATCAGTAAAGTACTAGAACTCTTTGGCCGATTTTATTCAAAATCCTCATGAAGTCTACGACATCGATACATAAATTAAATACCAAATTTGAGTATCGAGAGTTTTGTGGTTTTTGAGTTATTTAGTTAAACCACATTTTTTGTTATTTCACTTGGAATTCATTAAATTTATTGTGAAAAAACTCATATTCAAACTGGTAAGGCTCTTATTGGCAATTTTAAGAAAAGCAATAAAATCTCTTTCTTAGAAATTTAGGTAAATATTTTGATATTTTAAGAGGAAGAGATAGACTTCGGGGAATCTGGAATTTTTTCACAATAAATTTAATAAATTTCAAGTGAAATATCAAAAAATGTGGGTAAAGGGAATTACTCAAAAACGAAAAAACTCGTTTCTTAAATTTTATACTTAAACCAAGCATATCGGTATAGAGAAATTAATGGATGGATATTTATTTCTTATGTTACATTATTTTGTATTGTGTGTTTTCACTTCATATATTTTTTATTATTTTTTTTTTATTTTCTATCTTGTACAATGAATGTACTCTCCCTATAACTGGGAAACCCTGTTGGGAGTTTGAGAAGTAAATAAATAAAATAAATAAATCTCTACGCATGCTTCTCAAGGATTTTGAATAAATCCGGCCAAAAAGTACTAGTATTTTACTGATGTACTTTTTCAATTTTTTCCAATTTTCTCAAAAGATTTTGATTAAAATTCAAAAATCAATATTTTTTAGATGCTCTTTAAAATGTATATTATCATTGCCCCTTCAGAATTGTTTGAAGAACTTCCTGAATTCGGCGGAACTAAATATATGTCAACACAAAAAATCTGGAGCGTCAAGCACAGAACACAACTTCATTACTCGTGTGCTGTGCGATCAATCACACCGGATTTTTTAAAAGTCTTTTCAGCATCTTTGGTCATATAGACTTAATAAATTACGATATCTATGATTCAGGCACATTTAGGATAGAATTTCCTTATTTTTTTATTTACATAATAATGACCGCCGCTCTTTGATTGCCAAACAGATTATACCTTTCTAATATTTCCCTTGTTTCATGGGGCATTTCAAAAACTGTTTGTTGTTTTCCAGGTTTGCGGAAGTGGTGGTTGAGATGTTTTGCAAGGGAGGGTGGGTGGTTTGGTTCCCCCCTTAGAATAGAAGTTTTTTAAAGGGGACCTGGACCTGGCCACTCCTCCTATTCTCCTGGCCATCTTTTCCCATACGTTTCGCACGTTTGACCGGTGAAGTGTTTACCTTGGTACGGCCCGTAAGCCTTCTGTCAACACTTGTCTTGGGGCTTTGATCGGCCCGTCGGCCCGCAGCTGCCGCCGTGTTTGCCAAAGTAATGGGCCATCCGATCCACGTTAAACACTTGGAAAAGTAACGAAACCTTTTGATTGCACCGAACAATGAATGGGATGCTGAGTCCCTCCTCTTCTTAAATCAAAGGCATGTTGCTTAATCGCTCGCCAGGAGCCAGTAGAAAAATATTTTCCAATATCCTTGAGAGTCGTGTCAAAAGAGCTACTGAAAAATTAGAAAATCAATAATTAATAGCGTGATTATTAATTTAAAATTAGAAGTGATGAATTGAACAACTTACATGACTTTTATATTGTGAAATAGGAAAAAAAAAATTTTCTTTTTCTTCTATTTGATTTTTAAAAAGATTTTTATCAAAATAAATTAAGTTTACTTAAGTGAAAAAGGGCTTGTCAAAGTTTTAGTTGTTATCTATGACCTACTTTAGGGTCATAAACAAATAAATTGTCCTGTTTTTGTGAATTTTAGGAAATTATAATACGTTTAGGTATGTAAAAATTAACTCAAGTAGAGTTGACTACTTAGCCGGTGACAGGAGGGTGGGAACTGCAAATGAGCCCTATTTTAGTAAAGCATATTTTAAAAAAATAAATAAAATAGGCTAAACTGATCTTGGATGGAGATATTATATGGGGTATTAAAAAATTTTTTGGCATGAGATTTCTTAAAAAAATTTATAATCCTATAAGAACTTCATGACACCGGACTGGCAGATTATCAAAAGAGGAAAAATATTTTTTAAAAGTTTTTTGGATATTCAATTTCAAATTAATTGATAGCCAAAAAAATTTAAATAAATTTTTAGAAAAAGAACTACTGAGCCTTAGAACGGGAAGTGAAACCTTGTATCTCTATAATAAAGGCGAAGTTTTTTTTTTTTTAACACTCACACTTTTCTCTCATTCACACTTACACTCCCACACATCCTAAATTCATCGGACTGGCTGGGGTCCGAACCCGCGACTTTTGGTATACGAGGTTAGCACGCTTACCCCTACACCAAACCCGTGGGCTTGTTTGAAGTTATTTTCGGGATCTAATGTCATTTTGACCCCCCCCGTCCCTATTTATTTCAATTGATTGGTATCCAATTCAATTGAAACAAATTTCTCGCCTGGGATGGGAAGTGAAACCTTGAGCCTTGGTACAGTCGGCGCCACAAGTGATTTTAGAAAAATATTTTAGATTTTTTAAATATTTTAATGCAACTAAAGAGTAAAAGCTACTTTTAAGTCAATGGCTAAGCATTTTGGTTCCCTAAGCTCAAGGCTCCATTCTCGAGCACATCAGGCACATGTGGCTCCGACTGTAACCAGAAGCGATAAGTCAAGAGCGAGATTAATTAAAAATTTATAAAAAAATATGGAAAATGAAATAATTTTTTCTAACTGTATTTTTAAGTGACAGATTATTGGTAAGCTAATACGAAAAAAAAGATTGAAATTGAAAAATAAAAATTCAACAAAAAATGAGATGAAAAAACAAACTCAAAAGGCCCTTTTTATTTTTTTATCGAGTAAAATGCGAATATCTTTCAAATTAAAATTTCTAAATATTTATGATTCAGCCTGATAAATAACACCTAAAAAACCAAAATTGAATTTTCAAAAAAAAAAAAAAATTAATAAAATGTAGAATCTATTGTTTACCTTCGCTGCGAGTCAGTAGATCAAGAGTCGCGGGAGCGACTCGTCGCCGAGCATGTGAAAAGCAAAAGAAAGCAAAGAAACTCTTTATACTACCATTTAGTTGATATTCCAATAGATGCCAATGGCCCATTGCATTTAGATGGACGAGTCGTCCCTAGACTATATTATCAAGAATGATTTTAAATCCTTAATAAAAGATAGGGACGTGAAAAAATTTTTTTGAGAAACTTTTCTCTTTCTGGGCGAATATCTCAAAAAAGGTTTTAAGATATCGGAGCCAAATTTTTTTTATATTAAACTAGAATAAATAAGGATTATTTTGAGCACGAATTCAAAAAAAAATTCCAGTCCCAAAAAGAATGGCAGAGGCTCAAAGTTGAGATTTTGCCGATTTCGGAAGGTCAAAAGTTAGTCTCTTATTTTTTCCTTTTTTTTTCTTTTTTTCTTTTTTTCCTTTTTTTTTCATTCTTTTCTTCAATTTTCAAATTTTTAGACAAAGCTACAGGTTTCCCTGCTGGACCGATTTGGATGAAATTTAAAATACAAATAGATACTATCAAAAACCCGATACCTTTGATATAAAATTTCATTTTGGATCAAAAGTGACTTTTTGAGAGGTATTCAAAATTTCAAATTTGTCCTATCTTTAACATGGCGAAAAGACAATTCTAACTATTTTGCTCCCCGATGACGTCATCTAGGTACATATCTATTAATATTAGTAATTTTCATCCCTAATGGAATAAAAAATTTTAGGATAGATCCCTTCAGATAGAAATACAATAGATTAACGTGATAAGAAGTACTACCAACATAACAAAAATAAAAAACCTAAAATTTTATAAAATTTGGTGAAATCCTATGTTTCTCGTTTTGAATGGATACCAAATGATGTATTTACATCCTACCAACATAACAAAAATAAAAATCCTAAAATTTTATAAAATTCGGTGAAATCCTATCTTTATCGTTTCGAATGGATACCAAATGATGTATTTACATACTACCAACATAACAAAAATAAAAATCCTAAAATTTTATAAAATTTAGTGAAATCCTATGTTTATCGTTTTGAATGGATACCAAACGATGTATTTACATACTACCAACATAAAAAAAAATAAAAATCCTAAAATTTTATAAAATTTAGTGAAATCCTATGTTTATCGTTTTGAATGGATACCAAATGATGTATTTACATTCTACCAACATAACAAAAATAAAAAACCTAAAATTTTATAAAATTTGGTGAAATCCTATGTTTCTCGTTTTGAATGGATACCAAATGATGTATTTACTTCCTACCAACATAACAAAAATAAAAATCCTAAAATTTTATAAAATTTAGTGAAATCCTATGTTTATCGTTTTGGATGGATACCAAACGATGTATTTACATACTACCAACATAAAAAAAATAAAAATCCTAAAATCTTATAAAATTTGGTGAAATCCTATCTTTATCGTTTCGAATGGATACCAAATGATGTATTTACATTCTACCAACATAACAAAAATAAAAATCCTAAAATTTTATAAAATTTGGTGAAATCTTATCTTTATCGTTTTGAATGGATACCAAACGATGTATTTATTTTTTACTGATTGGAATGCATATTAAAAGATCTATTCATGGGATAATTTAATATTTAATAAACAAAAATTATTAAATAAAATTTAAATGTAATATTTCACAAAAAGAAGTGAAATCTCAGCCAAAAACATCGGAGATGCAAAAAGGGGCGCCTCGCATTATTTTTGCCCAGCGTCGAGGTGAAATCAAAAAAATGCGCCTCGCTTTTCTGATTTATATAAAAGCGAGGATATATGAAACAAATAAAATTCTGTAGGGGTTTTATTTAAGTGAAAATATTTCCTCGCTTTTATATAAATCAGAAAAGCGAGGCGCATTTTTTGATTTCACCTCGACGCTGGGCAAAAATAATGCGAGGCGCCCCTTTTGCATCTCCGATGTTTTGGCTGAGATATAATTACAGATAAATACTTTTTCCAAATCAAAGGGCGATGATGATGAAATATTTCACCGATGATAAAGGAAAAAAAAATTGATAAAAGAGATAGGAAATTTATTTATTAGACTATTATTAATTTTTCCACGACGGCGGCGACTAAACGAAAGATCATGTATATGCAAATTGCTCAATAATTGATACTTTTTCAAAACAATAGGTACTTTTAATGTCACTCAGCTATGGAAATTTTTAAATTATTTAGATAAAAAAAAATTTATATAGTGAATAAATTGTTAACATCCTCGCTTCATTCTTTAGATCTTATAATAAGAAGAAAAATTCTTGTAATTCTATTTTAGAAAATTAAAAAAAAAAAAAGTAAAATTTAAATACATTAGAGTGGAATTTGAAAATTAAAAAAAAAACATAAATGCCTTCATTATTTGATAAATGTCAAATGCCATTTCTCTAAATAGACATCGCTATTGAGAGTTTTTGTTTTGAAAAATAAACTCTCATCTAAAAAAATAACAAATTTTTTTTTTTTTTTTCAATATTAGAGATTAATTGTAATCAGTAACTCTATAGCTTAAAAATAAACCCTCAACTGAGTGAGTCGAGCAAACATTTGGGATAAAAAGTTTGAGAGACCATTTTTTATTTTAACGAGCATCATCAGTTTTCTATTCCGGGACATTTTTCCGCTTAATGACAAACAAAATGTCAACACATCTTAATTTTCTGGTTTTTATTTGTTGGATTGACTGGGGGAGAACGTTTCTATATGGATCTTTTTTTTCTTCCCTTATGCTGTCTCTGGTCACCTCTCCTTTTTCTTCTTGCCCATTTTAATTATCTCATTTTTATTTGCATTACTTATTTTATGAGATCGTTAATTATGAAATTTTAAACTTACATGTTTTTAATATAATTAACGAGAGAATTTTGATCGTTTTTTTTTTTTTTTTTTTTTAAGACAAATCATGGAATTTGTTAGAATTAAATTTTATATTGCCAACAAGGTCCTTGTTTTGATGTGAATGGCATCAAATACAGAAAATTTTTTACAAAAGGTTTGCTAAATTTTTTTTCGAAAAAAGTAAATACAGATTTTATAAATTTTGGAAATAAATATCTGTTTTTAGGTCAAGAAGTGAGATCTCTACCTGCGTGCTAATCTTCTTCTTCTTCTCTCCTCGCCTTGTCCCACGACGCTCTTTCCCTCCAACCCTATCATATGTTTTTACGACCGTAAGAAATAGTACAGGCCGGCCCGTTGCACGGTCTGACGCCTGTTGAAAGGAGGAAGGAAGAGACAGACATACAAAGAACTGAAGGACTGCCTGTCCCAGCTCGGGGAGCTCGTGGTCGCCATCCACGTACCCACAAGATGTGAGCCCCTGAGCGAACCTCCGTGCTAATGTCCAGGCCACATATATTTTATAATTAGTATAATAGTTTTCCAGTATAACCAGCGTTTGCTTTTCGCCATTAAACTATTTATAATTTATTTAAACGCTTCTGGTGCCATTTCTCTAATCTTTTCTTTGAAGTACAAGAGTAAAGTGAACTTCTACATTTAACTTTCGAGGGCAATATGAGAATACACATTTTAAAGAGAATCTATAAAATAATTCTTCTTCTTCTTTCTTTGCCTTTATTAATCCCACGGTACTGGGTCGGCTATAAAGGGGTCGGCAGAATGGGTTTTTTGCGACCGGAAGAAATAGAACATACCGGCCCGTCGCACGGTCTGACGCCTGTTGAAAATATAGAAGGAAGGGACAGACATGTAAAGAATAGAAGGACTGCCAGTCCCAGCTCGGGTAGCTCGTGGTCGCCATCCACGTACCCACAAGATGTGGGCCCCTGAGCAAAATATATAAAATAATTGAGTTTTGAATTTTAATCGAAATTGTTTCAGCGAATTTTAAAATAATCGAAAAAAAACTGAAAAAGTAGGCCTACATCAGTAAAGTAGTAGTACTCTTTGACCAATTTTGATCAAAAGCTTCTTTTCAACCTCCTAGCTCAATTTCTTCATGCTTTAAATTGAACACACACACAGGCAGATAAACCATGTTGCGAAAACCACTCTTTTAGACTTGAGGGACCTCAAAATTTCGACATCGAATTTTTGACATGATCCAATACTTTCTATATAACTTATATAGACTATATATATATCGGTAAGAGAAAGTAAACATTTCAACGCTGGTTATTTTTCACCAAATTCATTACATCATATTTAAAAGATTCCAGATAATGAATTAAACATATTACAATTAATATTCAGTTTTATTAATTAAAAAAGCTAGGAATTGAACCAGCGATATGTAAATACGTATTTTTACTTTCTCTTACCCTATTTAACTTGTCCTCAAGTGCAGTGGTAGGGCATTTTGAGTAAAAATCGACCAATCACAAGTCCCGGCAATTTCTACTTTTTTCAGACATTTATATAAATAAAAAAGAAAATTAATTAGTTCTTTATTATATTTACTTGCCGCTTGACCCGTTCCGACCTTGACGACGATTCAGTCTTGCCTTCCACCCTTCATCAGTTTAAATTAAAAAACCGAGTTTTTTAAAGAAAACATTAAAAATGTCCCCCCTCTTATAAATCTGAAATCCAATAATTTTTTAAATTATTCTATTTTAAAAACATATTACTGTTACAAACTGACTTGGGACATGATGGTGACTGACTTCGAAAAAGATGAACGACTCCATTCTCCAATCTTGTCCATTTGCTTGTCTCTTATTTATTATAATAAACAATATCTAATTTTATTCACACGATTTTATTATCCTTTCTTTTTTTTTATTTTCTTCTCTAATTTTTATTTATTTCTTTCAATCAAAGTCTTCAAAATAATTTGATTCTTGAAGACATCTTCATCCTCTTTTTTTAGTACCGAGATGTGATCAAAGCTTGCTTTCAATTAGGCCGATCCCCTGAAAAGCAAAGGGGATCAAGGTACTTTACTTTTACTTCTTAAAATAAATTTAACTTTATCTCCCTTTTTAGTAATACTAACTTTGTTACATTGTTTTTATAACTAATTACTTAATATATCTTCATTCCAAACTATTTTTTAAGAAAAAAAAATTATCTTATTTTCCCTTTCAAATACTATAATAAATCATCTTGCATATAGCAGATAGATAATAAAAGAAAAAAAATAGATATATTTATACGAAACTAATTAATAATCTGGGTTGATTTGAAAACGACTATCAAAAACAAACTTGAAACAAATTAGTCATTTCTGGATATTATCTAACTGGCGATCTGACATCAGACATAATGTCGAGAGCAGAAAACAACATGTTTTCTTTGTTTTTATTTTTCTCTATGGATGGGTTTGATTTAAGCAGCGTTTTGGCCTCCTGGGTGGTTTCTTGATGGGGGAGATGATGGCCCCTCATATATATTAACCTTTGCAGTAAAGATCTACGCGAATAGAAAGCAAGTAAGGATCGATGGCGGATGGCTTTTGTTCTACAATTTCAGACTTTATAGAAAACTTGACCATAAATTTCAACTTTGTCAGATTTACTCACGATAGCTTTCAAGGAGAAAGAAAAGAATAAATTGTTTGAATCGAGTTGTCAGAGTTCTAATGCCGAGGTTATTGATACCAAAAAGCAAGAGAGAAACCCTTAAAGGCAAAAATAAAATGTTCAAGAATGAAAATTATCATTCGGAGGTGAGATAGAGATATACTTGTCAAAAAAGAAAAATTTTGAAATTAAATTAAAAAAAAAAAGAATATTTTTACAATTAAGTATGAGAGCGTAAAAAAGCATCATATTTTGGAGAGAAAATCTCTAATTCTTTTTAACCAAATATTCAATAAACAATACTTTCTCTCTCTATATATTTCATATATAGGGTACGAGAAAGTAAAAAAAGGAGAATAAATAATTTATTAAAATCTAATAAAATACTGTATAAGGAATTTTTGTATATGTATACTTTTCTATAAAATAGGAAATTTCAGCAATATATAAATTTAAAAAAAAATCTGGTGAGATTTTAATTTACGTGTGCTGAATGTATCAAAATGAGAAATTCATATCTAAATTATTAAAGTTCTAATAAAAAAGATCAAGCTCTATTTTTATTAGGAAATCTATAGAAATAATTTACAATAGCCAGCCCCCCTCACCCCCTTTCAAAAAAATAATATTTAAATCACTTTAATAATGAAAAACTAATATAAATTTTAGAATTATTAAGATTATATAAAATACCTGTATATTGATAGAATAGTGTACTAATTTTATTATTTTATAAATAATTATAGACTTCTCTGTAGATATTATGTTTATAGAATATTAATATTATTAACCCCCCCCCCCCCCGGAAAAACTTTTGAGAACATCACTGGCTATAATATAGCCATATAT
>JAKCPI010024319.1:0-15018 GCA_023213315.1 Euborellia annulipes | reverse complement strand
AATAATTTGACTATGGTTATTTTTCAAAATTTATATTATTATATTTGGATATTTTATACACACTCGTAGAATACTAAATAAAATTCAAAATTTCATAATAATTTTTTTAAATTTGCAAAATGTTCCAAAGGGGAATCGAAATTAACATGCAAATCCACATAGAGATTTAACATTGGCTCTATGGATGGAAGAACCGGAAATGAAAAATCTGTAATACATCATCAGTAAAGTGTACTTCAAACAATTTTCCAGAAACATCCATTGGCCTAATTGACTAATCAATTATTTGATTGATTAATCGTTGAGTTGCTCATGAATGCCTTACACAATACAAATCGTATAGCCAATGGCAAATTCAAAAATAAAGTCAGCGATATTATGGTTTTTTTTTTTTATTTGATAAGAAAAAGAATTTGAAATTACTTTTTGAAAATTTCTTTGGGTGTACTGCGTACACAATTTTTTTTTTATGTCGTTTCAAAGAAATTAGAAATCAGGTTTTAGGTTTCTTTAATGTTAAAAAATAAAAGGAAAAATAAATTTATTTATTTGATCTCTGAGAAGGTTAAGTTGACGTAAGAATAATCTGTGGAAAGGAATTAGTCATTAAAGGTAGAGAAGTAGGGGAAATTCTGATTCTCCTTTGTTTTAGCTATAGAGGCTTGCCTATAATAATTAGTTCTCTCGTCTGCCATTAGTGTCAGAAACTGACTACCTTTCATGGGGGTACACTGAGGTGAGTTGGAGAATTTGAGGTGGATTTGAACCTGAGTTGTCTTTAGAATTCTAAAGTTTTTTTTTTTTTTATTCCGTTTTTAAGGTCTTTTCGGAATTGGAGGACATTCAGATCCCGTCCCTATTTATTCCAATTGATTGGTAACCAATTCAATTGAGATAAACTGGGACGCGATGACCTTTGATAAATTCTAAACTTAACAAATCCCAATTAGTTAATTAGAGAGAAGAAAAATTGTAATTAAATACCTCAATTGATTAAAAATAAAATACAATATATAAATATAACTTGAACCCAAGTTGAAACTAAAATTGAACTCTGCTTATAATATTTTAAATATTACAAATTTATAAAATTTTTGAAGTCAAGGGGATATAAAAACTTATATTTCCTTGCAATGTTTCAATTTAACATTCACTATGAGCTTCTTGATGTTTCATTAAAAAAAAGTAATCCCTGAATGGTGTTCAACACAGTGTAATAGAAAACTTTTTAAGTGTAATTATTTTTACTGATGAGGCATGACAGGTCATTACAAATTTAATGCAGATTAGTCAATAAAGCAGAGGAATAAAAAAATCGACCCAATTTGGATAAATTACTACCTTCCTAGCTTTATTCCCGCAGTGCGGGTCGGCGGAATGGGTAATTTTGCGACCGGAAGAAATAGAACAGGCCGGACCGTCGCACGGACTGACGCCTGTTGAAAGTATAGAAGGGACAGACATGTATAGAATAGAAAGACTCTCAGTCCCAGCTTGGGTAGCTCGATGTCGTCATCCACGTACCCACAAGATGTGGGCCCCTGAGGATATTTAAATTACAGAGAAATATCAAACATCAAAATAATTTAAATATATACGCTAAAATCTCAGGTAATACCATACTCTCTTTCATCTAGCAAAATTGATTAATTAATGTAGAAGGCAAGATTGCGCTGAAAAGTTGTCAATTTTTTTAGTTCTTACTCGTATATTTTCCTAACAGTGGCATTTATATTTTATATACAGTAATTTTTTTAACCCTTTACGGCTACAGAAGCCATTAATTTCTACTTAATCCTGTAATATCTTCCAGTAGTAGCACAGAGGGAGAAATTAAAAAAAAAAAAAAAAAAAAATAGATTGGTCTAGATGCCAGAAAAGGGACAAAAAATATTTTATCAAGTATTTAGATTTGTATTATAAGAAGTTGAACACTGAACTTTAACTTAAAATTAATAGTATAGGTGAGATCTACAAAAATTTAGAAATTAAATTAAAAACACTAAGTAATAAGATTTTTACTTTCTCTACCTATGTATATATGTAATATTTTTTAATTTAACTTAATGTTTATTTCGGCACTCATGTATCATCATTAGAAGCTTGCTCCAATTTTTGATGGGATCAAATTTTTTCATTTAGATTATTTGGTATTTATAATCATTTTGTTTGTTTTTTTCTAATAATTATTATATTTTACTTTCTCTACCCTATGATTTTTTTTATCATTAGTCCCATGGACCCCCACCCCCCCCCCCTCTACCCTATTAGAAGTAAAACTATCAATTGTAAAATTACTTATGATGATGGCACATGAGTGTTGAAATGCACATTTAAGTGAGCCTATTGAAAATTGTAAATTTTGAAACTTAATCTTTTAATTTAATTTTAAAATTTTGGTATATACGGTACATTTTGCTTCAACTAGTTAATAGTTTAAATTTAAATAAGAATCTTAATATACAATATATAAATTTGCTTATTCAAATATTCTGGAACGCCTAGTTTAACAAAGTTTCACTTCACTTCACAAGACGTAGAATAATCTCAATTTCAATCCTCCTAACCAAATTAATTTAGCATCTTAGGATTTTTTTTTTTCAAAGGGATGAACAAAGTAGAGAGAATAGAATATTTAGTTACAAAAAAGTAAGGTAATAGACAAAGAGAGAGAGAGAGAAAGAGAAAGAGGTAAGGAGAGGTGGAAAATCAACAACGGGTAGTAAATCGCCTTATCTCGCTCGCTTGCCTCTTATTGCTTCTTCTCAAACAGAAGTAGCATTTGCAAATCTAAGAATCCATAAAAATTAATGGCAAATATTGTCATTTTAAATGAATAACTTATATCGAGGTTATTTATAGTTGACTAACGACTTGACATAAACATAAGTGTAGGTAAGTAAAAATAAAAAAAAATAAAATAATGATGTGGTCAGCATTTAACTAACCTCTTTTGATAATTAATTATTAGGACGAATTATTTTAAAAATTAAACATAAGCGCCACGAAGATTATTAATTTATTGATATATTTTTGTAGTTTTTTGCAATTTTCTCACAAAAATTTGATTTAATGATTTTTATTAAAATTATTAATTTTTTAGATGATTTTTTTTAAATTTATTTTGACTGGGTAAAATTATTAAAATTTTTAGGGCAACAATTTTTCTTATTTTTGGATTTAGTCCCACACACATTTTTTATTAAATTGGCATTATATTCAATATCATATATTTTATCAATAGTAAAATTTTATAAATTTATTTCTTAATATTTCGGGATCAAGTCAAATATGTCCCCTTGCTAAATGCATAAATAATTAAATATCAATATTTAGTATTTTTTTTTTTATTGCTTCTAGGTTCCGTCTTCCTCACGCTCTAAAAAATGAGAAAAAAAAATTTATAAAAACAAAATTTTATTTTCATAAAATAATTAGAAAAAGTAACTTCAGACCTCTATAAAACATTTTTCTTTTATAGGTAAAATTAACGGATTAAATTCAATTTCCTGAGGTTTCTTTTTTATTTATTTTATCAAAATAAAATTTTGTTTTTATATAAATTTTTTCTCTTTTTGAATTCGTGAGGAAGTGGGGACCTAGAAGAAAAAAAATTTTAACCACAAAATTTAAATATTTATATATTTAATTTTTTATTTAATTAGCAAGGGCCATATTTTTTTTATTAGTTTAAGGTCTTTTTCGGCATCGGGGGCCATTTAGACCTCGTCTCTATTTATTTAAATTGATTGGTAGCCAATTCAATTTAAATAGATTTTATCGTCTGGGACGGGATGCGAACCCGCGATCTTTGGTACAAATAGCACGCTAACCACTACACCAAAGCCATATAAAAATTTTTTTTAAGAAAACGAAATTTAATAGTAAAAATTTTTAAGTTTGTTTTGTTTATTGTATTTTAAAATTGTGTTTGATTGGACCTAGCCTCCGGGGCTCGATCGATAGTAAATTTATTTATTTATACTACTGACCCGATAGGGAACTTTGAAAAATAAAATGAATTAATAAAAAGGGTTAGGAGAGTTTCGAAATGAAAATTACTTGCAAGAACAAGCAAGAGAAAATATATAAAAAAAAATTTCGTCACATTAATTCGTGATATTATATCTTTCTATACCCTAAAACAAAGATGTCAATTATTGAACGGGAGAGGGAAAAAGTTAATTATAACAACCGCTTCAAAAAGAGGAGATTTTTTTTTGTTGGTCTTTTGAAGAAAATCTACTAGAAGCGATAAAAAATAAAAGGAGAAATGAGTTACGAGAGGGAAAAAAAACCTGAAGGTATAATTGAAATAAAAACCAGTAGAACCAGACAGAATTTGTTGATTTTCTTATGGATTATCATATTTAATGGCCGGTTAAAAAAATATGTATTTCTAATTCATTAGGTTTTTTTTTTATACTCGTTCTATATTAGTAATTTTCTAGAATATAGGAAACAAAAAAATACTGAAAGGGCTTTAGCGGTATCCTTAATTTATATTGCCGTAATTTATTGTATTTAAATAAAAACAACCTTTGACATTTTAGAAAAGGCACTGAATAGAGGAAAAGTTAATTTATTCTTATTGATTTTGTAACTATAGAAATTATATAGACCTACTACTGTAAAGATTAAAATTTTTTTTACGAATAATTAAATCCTTCGAGTAGAGGTAGAATAATAAGAATCAGTGGTGGTTCCCGTCATAAGCGATAAAATTAATTTAGGAGTGAGTTAAAAATGCCAACAAAATTTAAATTTTGTTTCTGAATGTTTGCCGGAAGATAGGCAGACCAAATAACTTCAACTAGTCACCTAGAAATGCTTAAAATTGGATACACACACAGACAGACAGATAGAGCATGTCGCGAAAACAACTTTTTTGGACTCAGGAGACCTCAAAACATCAAAATTTTTTTACATTAATCCAATACTTTCTCTCTATATATACATATACACTCACCACCAAAAAAAAAAAAAACGCAACACTTTGTTTCTTCTCAAGAAGACCTATTCTAATCTATCTTAATGATTCTGTAATTTACTAAACATTTAATATGAAATATCTCAAACAGTATCCGTCGAGGGTGGATGACTGGGGGGTGATAAGCCAGGGGAGAGTTATCTGCTCGTAATAAAAAAAATATTATAAAATGATAATTTATTTAATAAGAGAGATAAAAAAAGGAAAAAATCTTATTATTTAAATTTGAAATTATTATATTTTTATTGAAAAATTTTATTTTATTTTAATGAAAAATACATATAAAAAAAAAATAAATCAAGGGAAAAGGGAAATATGAGATATGTGGCTGTCTTCGTGTCTTGAGAAAGTGGCGTTTCAGTTCAAAGTGATTGCCTTCGTCCGAATTTCAAATATATCAAAGCGAATTTTGGAAAAAATTAGAAAAACTAAAAAAAGTACATTGGTAAAGTACTAATATTAGGAATTTCCCAAAGATGAGAGAGATTAGTCGAAAATTGTTTTTTTTTTACGGAAAATAGGAAATATTTTAAATCTGAAAGAGATCAGTAAAGAAAATTTTGAGAAAAATGGAAAAAAACTAAAAAAGTACACCGGTAAAGTACTAGTATTCAAAATTTCCCAAAGATGAGACCTAGTATAATTTGTTTTCTTTACAGGAAGAAGTATATATTTGAAAGAAATCGTTCATGTCAATTTCAAGAAAATTGTAAAAAACTAAAAAAGTACATCAGTAAAATACTAGAACTCGAATTTTTCCAAAGATGAGCCCTGCACAATTTATTAATGGTACCGAAAATATGTATATATTTAAAATTTGAAAAAAATTGTTAGAGCCGTTTTCGAGAACTGATGTGCTTACAAACAAACATACATTTAATAGTATAAGGTATATACTGGGTGGGCCTCGGCGTTTTTTTTTTTTTTTTTTTTTTTTTAAGGAAAAAGTGGGCCGCACATCAAAAACTGGTCTATATTATTGGAAATACTTATAAAAAGAAAATTTTGAATTAATATCCAACAAAACATATTGAGATTATGTTGATTTGTCCCTCAAATTGAAAATCGACATATTTTTCTTTATTTTGATTAAATTATATTAAATTGATTAAAATGATATGGATTTGTGTTAAATTCACTTAGAAATAAGATATTTCATATTAAATGTTTCTTAAATTAGAGATCATTAAGATAGATTAAAATAGGTCTTCTTGAGAAGAAATGTGTTGCGTTTTTTTTTTGCCGGTGAGTGTATTACATATATACATAGATAAGAGAAAGTAAAAATATTGGTTTGCTATCTTACAATTAATAAAACCGAAACCGTAATTTTGTCTTTGATAATAGATGTGCTTAGAAGAATAGAATAGAATAGAAAAAGAAGGGGTTTGTTCGTGTGTGGTGGCTCCATGTCAGTCTCGCATGTCATAATAAACTTGTCGGTGATTCTACCGAAAATCATTGGGAACAAGAAAGGGGAGGAGAAAGAAAAAAAAGGAAAAAGAGCGAGGGGGTGGGAATCGAAAAGACAAAACGAGCGGCCCTTCGTCACCCTTCCAAGATAACAATCTCACCACGGGGGAGAGAAAGGGAAAGGGTCGTCGTCAGTCGCTCCAAGGGAGAACTTCACATACCACTACTACTACTACCACAAGCGAAATTTAAATTATAGTTTGTTTCTAGTTTTTTACACTAAAAGGTATGTTTATGCGGCGGCCCCGCCTTTCCTTTTGGACGACTACTACTGAGTGCTTTTTCATAGTTTGTTTTATATACCGGTACATATATATAAAACAAGGCCTTTTTTGGACCCTAAAGTTTTTTACTAACAAAGACAAAAAAGGAATTTAAACTACCGATAAAATCTCTATAGTTTTTATTTTTATTTTACATCAGCTTTGGATGAAAAATTACAATTATTGGCCTGTAACTTTTTTGCCAGGTTTTTTTTCGCATAGACTGCGAAATTACTCGCCCGATTTTCATGGAGTTTTTTTTAATGAGTAGAAAATCTTCTGGGAGTGGTTTGAGGCTATCATTATATCAAATTAGGGGTAGGAATCCCCCTTATCAGGGGTTCACAAATCTCTCATTGGAAAGCATTGGATTCTCGCTTACAAAAAATATATTAATCAAATCTTTAAAATGAAAAATAAAAACTCTTCCTTTCCCAAAAATTCGACATTTCAAAAACAAACCACTGAAATTATTTTATTTTTTATTTTCTCTTACTTATGTATACAGTATATGTAATATATATATAGTGAGAAAGTATTGGATTCATGTCAAAAATTCGATGACCAGATTTTGACGGATATACACGTTTTGATGTCCCATGAATCCAAAAAAGTGATCTGTCTGTGTGTGTTCGATTTAAAGCATGAAAGAATTGAGCTAGGAGGTTGAAATTTTATATATAAGTTTTTTGTACCCTCCTGAACCGTGGAAAAAATCGGCCAAAGAGTACGTTACTGATGTACTTTTTCAGTTTTTTTTTATTTTCTTAAAATTTGCTCCAACAATTTAAATTAAAATTCAACAAAAATCAATTGTTTTTTAGATGCTCTTTAAAATCTATATTCTCATTTTGCCATTGAAATATTCTGAAGACAGTCATACCAGATTTTTTTCCACCCGATTTTTTCTTTCTCCTCCCTTTTTTTGTTCCCATCGAAATTTGCTACAGACTATTATTAGCATCATAAATTTACGTTTTTTTTTTTTACTTTCTCTTACCTATGTATATAGTAATATATATATAGAGAGAAAGTATTGGATTCATGTCAAAAATTCGATGTCGAGATTTTGATGGATCTTCACGTTTTGAGGTCCCCTGAATCCAAAAAAGTGGTTTTCGCGACATGGTCTGTCTGTGTGTGGGTGGGTGGGGTGGGTGGGTGGGTGTGTGTGTGTTCAATTTTAAGCATGAAGGAATTGAGCTATGAGGCTGAAATTTTATATTTAAGTTAAACACCCCCCGCGACCGGAAAAATAAGCTTTTAATCAAAATCGGCCAAAGAGTACTAGTACTTTACTGATGTACTTTTTCAGTTTTTTTTCGATTTTCTCAAAATTCGCTCTAACGATTTTGATTAAAATTCAAAAATCAAATATTTTTTAGATGCTCTTTCAAATGTATATTCTCGTTTTGCCCTCAAAATTGTTTGAAGCACACTTTACTCTTGTGCTTCATAGGAAAGATAGGAGAAATGGTTACCATGGTAACAAAATATAAATATTTTCCTATACATATAAATTTTACATCTGAATTCAAATATTCCCTACTGCCGGGAACTAAATACATGTCGACACAAAAAATCTGGTGTGACAAGCACAGTACACAACTTTTGATTACCGAAGGTAAGAGAAAGTTGTGTGCTGTGCGCCAGTCACACCAGATTTTTTTTTTTAAACATTCACACTTTTTTTCTCATTCACACTCACATTCACACCCACCTTCACAGTCTTTTCGGCAACTGAGGCCATTTAAGACTTTTTACGATAATCAGTATGTTTAATATATCAATTGGGGGGTCCAGGCATTTTTATTTAAGTCATTTGGTATCCAAATGCCTTAAATAAAATTATCGGACTGCCCGGGGTCCGAACCCGAGACGTTCGGTATAGAAGGTAGGCACGCTACCAACTACTCCAAGCCCCTTGGGCATAAATTTACTTTACAGTTATTTATATATTTATATTGTAATCAAGCATAGGCAATTGTAAAATTATTGGCTTATGGACGGCACATATTTTACAAATCTATTACCAAACTTCTTAAACTACTGAATATGACTCAATATATATTTGGCCGAAACGTCTTGTTTTAGAGGAGTTTCTTTTAAAATCAATATAGTCTTTGTTCCTGGCTGATATAATATTCAAATTTTTAATTATAAAAATATTTTATATTATTTAAAATTTGTTTTTTGGCGGAGGAGACAAAAAAATCATCTTGCTTCGCCTTTTATTTTCTCTTACTTATATATGAAATATATAGAGAGAAAGTATTGCGATCATGTCAAAAATTCGATGTAGAGTTTTTGATGGAAATACATTTTTAGGTCCACTGAGTCCAAAAAAGTGGGTCCCGCAAATTGGTCTGTCTGTGTGAGAAACGATTTTAAGCAAGAAGAATTGAGCTAACGAATTGAAATTTTATATTTTAGTTAGGTACCCTCCCGGTCACCAGGGGCGTATTTAAGGGGGGGGGAGGCCGAGGGGGCCCGGGCCCCCTCCGAAATTTCCAAAACACATATACATATATAGGGATATACAGACATCAGCGCAACAAATTTTTCCGCAGGATGGACAACTTTGGTTCCGCAATAGAAAAAAATGTTCCTCAAAAAAATTTCGTGTGAAAAAAGTATAGTTTCTTAAAAAAAAATTTTCCTCAGAAAAATTTTTGAGTTCGAGGCCCCCCGAAAAAATTTCTATATACGCCCCTGCCGGTCACTCAAAAGCTTTTGAACAAAATCGGAGGGGGCTTTATCTTTGGATAATATTTGGGTAGCAGATAACAATATAATAAAATATTTTATTATATATTAAATAATATTTATTTATCTTATTTAAAGATTAAAAAGAGAGGGAGAGATTATTTATTTCATTTCATTCGTTGAAGAAGAACTAACCACTTAGTTATCTATCGTTCTAGAAAAAAAAAAAAAAAAAGTTGATTTGATTTATAACCTTGGAGGAAAAATAAGCTTTTTCTGAAATAAACAATTAACTGGAATTGTATTTCAGACAAATAAATGGTCCCCAGAGAGAGGCCGACACCTGTTTGTCCGCTTCGCTTTGATCTAAGCCGGTTCGTCTTTTTAAATACACCTTTATTCAATTAGAAAGCGATTTTTATTTTTATAGGCAAATGAGATATCATTAAAAAAAACAATTTTTTTTTAGATTCATCTCATCTATTTAAGAAAAAAAGAGAAAAAAAATATAGTCGTTAAGAATTTTCTTTAAAAATTAAAATGACAAGAGTTCATTTTTATTATATTAATAAACTAGTTGTGAAGCTCTTGAATGTACAGTGAGGGACAATATTAAGTCCCAGCCATGCGTTTTTTACTTGTGATTATTTCATTGTTTAAGAAAAAAAAAATATTAAATGGAAACATTCATGGTTCAAACCTAGAAAATTTCCAATAAAGATTTTTATTTTCTTAAAAAAAAAACAATGAAATAACACAAGCATAAAACGGTGGGAGTTAATATTGTCCCTCACTGTACTTCAAAAAAATTCCCAATTTTGAAAACGAATACCCGATTCGTATATAGAGATCGGAATCATTCTATACGTCTTTAGTTTTAACAAATGTTAATTAAAAATATTAAATAAAAAATAAATTCTAAAAGCCTGTTTCTTCATCTTTAGTCAATCAGCAAAATTATCAAACGGATAATCACGGAAAAGGATTTAGTGAGTGTGTGCCATTTGGGCTGCCTAACTACCGGGCTTTAGTCTCAATAAGCTACTATTGCAAAAATGTAATGTAATGTTCTGATAATGATGTTTTAACATTGAAATGTACATAAACCAAATAAAACTACTTTTTTAAACTAAACCTTAGTCTTTACTTTTAATTATTATTAAATTATTTTAATTTTAAAAATAGTTTAAAAATTTAAACTAGTGCATACAGGTGAATTTTTTAGATTATATATATAAAACAAAAGTTGCGCTCTCAATTTTTTCTGTTTAGTCGGCCTCTTGCCACGACGTTTAACCTTCGAGTTAGAAAAATGTGTTTTTTCACATATAATTATATCTTTCTTAAGAATAATGAAAGTTATTTGAAGTTAACAACTTAATAAAGGCATTATTTATAATAAAAAGATAAAAGAAGATTAGAGAAAAATAAGGAAGAAAGAAAAAAGAAAAGCAAGAGTGGTGAAATGGGGAACCATGAGGCCGCTGGAAAAAAATGTAAAAATACATTGTCAAAGAACATTTATGTATTGAAAAATAAGATAAAATAAATATTATTATTATTATTAAAAAATTATTAAAAATTAAAATAAATTAAAATAAATTAAAATAAATACTAAAAATTAAAATAATTAATTAAAGATAATTAATTTTTTAACAAAAATTACAAAATCTCTAAAAAAAAATTAATCAGCTTGTGTTCCTAATTTAAGCCTTAATTCGAACTTTGCGGTTTAGATAACATATGATTAACTAGAACTGAAAAGATTTAGATTTGAAAGTCATATTCAAGTAACTTATCCGAGGAATAGTCTGTAGTTAATTATAACTGCTCGCTGGTGTAGCGGGTTAAGATGTCGGCTTCTATAAAAGAAGATCCGTGTTCAAATCCTGGGCTTGTAGGATTTTTTCATTAAATAAAAATATTTATTTACTGTAAACAAATCTTCACACAAGCACTCGATTGGAACATTGGATATCCTCACAAAACCTTTAGGCAACTCTACGAGGAGAGGGAGTGGCTGTGACATTCCGTCCTGTGGAAGGGACGTAAAGAACGTTCCGTCTTAGTGATGCATCTACACGCCGGTGGAGAGGGAGTCCCTCAAGCTAGGACATCCAAGAGATTAGATAAAAGAAGCCGGGTGGAAGCAGAAATAAGGATTAGTTCACTAGCTAGAAATGAACGGAGGAGGAGGAGTTAGAGATAGGAAATAAAGTAACTTAACCGGTAGTCAGAGCTTCTTTTTGCACAAAAGCACCTCGGGTAAATAAACGGTGATCCCGAGAGGAATTTCAAATAATAATAAATATAATATAACTGAAGAAACCGGCTCTTAATATTTACTTTTCTATTTATACAGTATATAATCAACGGTTTGATAACTTCTTTTCAAAACAATCGAAAGAAACCGTGAAGTTTATGGGAAAAATTCTTGTTAGAGTTTGGAATTTGATCATTGACTCATTCAAATTCCACCGTTTATTTATGTCCAGGTTAATATAACAAACATAAACACAAAAAGCATGTTTAAAAAATTAAATAAAAACATAATTTCTTTTGGATTGAAATATTTTTTTTTTTTTTTTTTTTTTTTTTATTTTAAAAAGATCAAAGTAAGATAAAGGGTTTCTTCTGGTTTAATTTTTCTCCCAGAGAGAGATAAATAGATAGATAGATATAGAAAGATAAAATATAAAAGGCGAGAGACCGACTAAACAAAAAAAAAAAAAAAAAAATTGAGAGGACAACTTTTATGTTTTTTGATGTAAACTTTAAGATAAAAAGAAAAGGATTGTCAAAAAAAAGGATTTTTTTAGGGGAATTCCTTTTCAATGATCGAGTAATGATTAGTACCTCTCTGTCTTAAAGGTGTTTGTGTTCCCAATTCGTTTGAATTTATTTATTGATTTAATTTGAAAACACGCCCGACGAGAGAAAATGCATTTCAAATTTTATTTTTGATTGGGACTGAATTTTTTAAATCTCTGAAAACTTCTCTACATCTACAAATTCGCAAAAAAAATCCCCCCCTTTTATTAATTATGCGTTTGTTTTAATAAATCTATTTTTTACTTTTAATAAATAAATTTATTGATATTATAATATTTAACTATCAATAATGGAGCGGAGTCAGCCAAGGAAAGAATAAAAAACATTTTTTTTTCTGTCGACGTTTCAAGCGACAATCCCCTTCTTTGGGAATTGCAGTTGAAATGAGAAATAAATAAATCAGACCTTTACATATACCGGTATTGATATAATAACATAGGCCTATCCAGGGGGAGGGTCAAACTCGGTTTGTTTACGTTTTTTCCATTCCAAGAGAGTGACGTCATGAGGCCCTCTTTTGTAAAAGATCTTTCGGAACAAACCAATTATAAATATTTATAAACAGTATACTACATACCAGGGACTAAATTAGTTTAGTCAGAAACTATACAATTTGCGAATAAAACAAAATGAATGTCAACTAGGTTATATGCAGTCAACAATGCTGCCAAATAGAAAAATACAAGCAAGGAGGAGCTTCATGACGTGGACCAATCAAAAACTGTGACCGGAAAATTGTTTGTTTACTAGTTTCTGGCCAACCTTTGTATTTTAAAAACCTTGGGCCTATCCAAAAAAATTTTATAATTTTTAAAATAAAACCATTTCGGGAGAGGAGGTGACTGAAGCCCCGAACTCCTTCCTCCCTTCCCCCTGGCAATAAGGTTAGAGTACGTCGTTAGAGTATTAGATAAAGAAATGTTATCTCTCATTGAGGAAGATACAATTAGTAATTCTTTTTTTTTTTTTTTATTTGAGGGAAAAGCCTTAAATTATGGCATAAAAACCATAGCCTATAAAAAAAAACATTTCCCGTTTATTTACCCCTGGTGCACAGAGGAACGCACCAAACCCAATAACCGGTATCTGGCTCAAGATTCAACAACCCGGTTCCAATTTTGGGAGTGAGAGGCCCTTCACCTCTCTACTCCCCAAAAATCAATCCCTCTCGGGAGTAGTATATTTACGGTTAGTCAATTTTTATTTAAGTATTTAATTCGATTCGTTAGAGGGGTTAATTTTTAAACTTTATAAAAGTTTCTCCCATATTTTAGAAAATCTGATTTATCTCGATATTTAATTAATCCTAAATAAATATAAAAATTACAAGCCTTGCTATTTATTTTTATTTTTAAAAATAGGCTAATGTCTTTATTATGTTGCTAACTTAAAAAAAAAGCCTTCGGGCTTGGTGTAGTTGATTTTATTTAAGCCATTTTGATACCAACGCCTATGCCCCGGAAAGGCTGGAGATCCTGGGTTCGATTCCCGGGTCCATGATATGTTTGGCCCCTCGCCAATAAATAACACAGATTTGTTAGATATATCTCAACTACTTTGTTAAGTCCGAAAAGTATCAAGATGTTTTGAATCTATCTAATTCAAGTATATAAATCTCGAAAATATTCAATTAAATAGAAATTCTTGGACCCCAAAAGATATATTAATAATTAACGGTTATCGTAAAAGTCTTAAATGGCCTAAGTTGCCGAAAAGACTGTGTGAATGTGTGTGTGAGTGTGAGTGTGAATGAGAATAAAGTGTGAGTGGTTTTGAGTGTTTAAAAAAAATTAAAAAAAAAAAAATTTTCTTTATACCTCAGATATATGAGAAAAAAACTCATATTTTTAAACCCGAAGGTTGAGCCCATTCTTGTTTATTATATCGATAATTTGCTATCTATCGGATAAGTTTGCTAGTTGATTAGAATTGAAGCCCTTATTGGTTTTAGGGGAACTTTTTGACATTCCTTTTAGATGTTCGATAAGCAAATCTCTGCAAAAATTTTATTCCAAAAGATTGTTATTCATTTAAGGAGCAAGATGCCACAGACAAACATAACAACATACTTTGAGTTTTTTATATTCATCCAATTTGTTTGTACCAATTTTTCTTGTTTCCCAAAGACAAGTGGGTACTACTCAAATGTTAAATTGTTTTTTTTTTTTTTATTCTATCTTACAATGATGACGAATTGCCTGCGAAATTGTCATTTCTTGTTTTATCTGCCGCTTTGAGAAAGAGAAAGAGAGAGAGATTGGTGATCCCGGAGACTGTTATCATCTCATCTCATCTGACTGGGACCAGAAAAATGCCAGAGAGAGAGAAGAGATACTCTAGCAGTTCTCTCTCTCTCTCTCTCTCTCTCTCGTTCGTTCGTTGCGGTCGTGTGCGACTCCTTAATACCCGAAATATAAACACAACACACATACATGCATGTATGCAGGGTGTGCGTTAACTTCTAAATTAAATATTTACCAACTGACACTTTATTTAGAGCTTGGATAAATAAATCATTAAGCGATCTGTTTGGAAATAAATAAATCAAAAAACCATTTGTTTTATAATAGAAATGTTTAAATGGTTAAGTGATTAACTCCTTTAAATTTGGATTTTTTGTTATAAACTAACTGTTAGGTAAAGGTACTTCGATTGCTGTCAAATTGAGCCCTTGCTCATTTTTTTAAATTATTTTTTTATAAATTAAGGAAGCCTTTAAGACGCCGACGCAATATATAATATTTCAATTAATTT